>VNJU01002086.1:0-19591 GCA_008042675.1 Drosophila seguyi
TTGTCTACATTCCATGACGATCCGATACAAGGTGGTCATACAGGCATTACAAAAACATTGGCCAAAATACGAAGACACTACTTTTGGAAAAACATGACACGCGATGTCAAAGAGTACATACGTAGATGTAAGAAATGCCTAACGTCGAAAACAACGACGCACACAAAAACACCTATGACCTTAACAGACACACCAACCCAAGCTTTCGACAGAGTGATAGTGGACACAATTGGTCCACTACCCAAGTCTGAGTATGGCAATGAATACGCAGTCAAATACTTAGTTGCCATACCAATTGCAAATAAAAGTGCCAATACTGTCGCTAAAGCAATTTTTGAAAATTTTATTCTGAAGTACGGTCCAATGAAGACGTTTATTATGGACATGGGAAAAGAATATAAAAATTCGATTATCAATGACTTGTGCAAATATATGAAAATAGACAACATAACGTCTACTGCACATCATCACCAGACGTTGGGTACCGTTGAAAGAAGTCACAGAACCCTCAACGAGTACATTCGTTCATATATCTCAGTTGACAAAACTGATTGGGACATATGGTTACATTATTTTGTGTATTGTTTTAATACTACGGTAAGCCAAGCAACTTGCCAATACATTTTAATAAAATAGATAGAATAGACCCGTTATACAATACGGATGACTATGCTAAGGAAGTTACATTTAGATTAGAATACGCGTATAAGAGGGCCCGCTTGATGTTAGACACCAATAAAATAAGACAGAAGATAAGATATGACAATAGGATTTCAGATTTTAAAATAGACGTAGGAGATAAAGTTTTATTAAAATATGAAACAGCACATAAGTTAGAACCAGTCTATATAGGACCATTTGAGGTCATTAGAATAGAAAATAATGATAATATAGTAATAAAAAATAAGAATAAGGAACAAAAAGTTCATAAAAATAGATTAAAAATTTTTAATTCATGAAATAATATAAAAAAAAATAATAATAATAATAATAATAAAATATAAATTATTAAAAAAAAAGATAATAAACAAAAAAATATATATATACTTTTAATATAAAACAGAATAAAATAACTACACTAAGTAACGTTATTTTTTAAAAGGAGGGAGATGTAGCATGTTCACATAGCGAATGCACACTGTACTCAGTGGTATGCATAAATATAAAATATATAAATGAACTTATTCAATAAGTCAAAGACCCTAGCAATGGGCCTGCTAAGTGCTGAGTCTTACATGCGCGACAACACTGTCACTACGTGAACATGATACCTCTTCCCTACCTCAGCGACCCTTTGCCGTCGCTGATTTATATGCATATATAAGTATATAAGAACTGTCCGCTCTGCTGCCGGCTTCGTTGTCAGCGCAGCTGCGGCTTATTTGGTAAGAATAAAATATGTTAACGAAAATGAATTCAATTTAATAAAGACATTAGCCGGAGCGGGACCTTCCCTGCTCCGAAAAATAAAAAAGAATATCAATCCTTTTATTAACTTTCTTGGTTGATTACAGTACTTATCTTCAGCGGAAAAATCACCGGAACTGCTGGCAGATGAGCGAAAGAATCTCCGCATCCGGCTCTGTAGGACCAATTGCAGGGGTGCGATCCTTCCGCAAAGATATCCTTGGGTTGTCAGCTTTATTCGGTTAAAGTTCGGATCTATGCCGAGGACTGGGATCGGGCCGAGGGAGCACACGAGGAGGTGATATATCCAGATGGGCGAGAGCGGACCAGAGAGCGGCGCACAGTTGCCGGAAAGATACAGATACTATACAGATACAGATACTATACTATACTATAACAACGTATCGTAAAATTTGTTATTGCATTCAACCGGTAATAGTTCAAAAGGGTTGGATCCAACAAATTATTCAAATCGGTTCAGTATTTAAAAAGCCGCACGTGTTCAAAGTTCAACATTTGTTTGGGTCGCAAAAAAAACAGGTAGTTTATTAGAAAAATACAGACTTTCAGGTATAATATGTAGCCAACCGGCATGGTTATGGTCTCTATCGAAAGCGTAATCAAATCTTGGTAAAACCAAGATAAAATAAAATTATAGTATTTTTTGCACGTGCAGGCATACCTGTTTTACCGATGTACTAATTTCTTACCTATTTTTCAACTTTGATGAAATGTAAAAAATGAATTTACAACGATTGATGGGTTTGGCGTATGAAGTGTTGTTCTTGAATATGTTTTTTATCATATTCAAATAAGATCGACCGCGCCTAAGAATTTCCGAAACAAAAGATACTTTCAATCGCGCGGTTTCTTACTGGTGCTGCGCAGTACGAAATTGTGAGGCGGGCATGCTTTTTCCTGTATTGGTAACTGGTTTTTCAATTCCCGACTTTGTAAGGACATTTGGTGATATAAATCATTGTATCTGTCTATATAAATAAAATAAAGTTTGTGTATGTAAGAACGCAGATAACTCGACTTCCACACGTTCGATTTGGATTAGTTTTTTGTTGAGTTCGTATTTTCTAGGAGCTTCGACAAGACTATGTGAAAATTCCGAAAAATCTTTGGAAAACCAGGAAAAAAGAAAAAAATCGTTTTAAGCCACAAATTTAAAAACAAACACCACAGAAGGCTCTGAAGGCTGAAATCGATGTTCGTTTAATATTTGGTTGATAAACATTTTTTTTATGAAACAATATTTTTGCTTTTTATTGCTAAAATGAAACGAGTTTTCTTAGTGAAAATCTAAAAAGAAAAAGTTATTAATGTTTTGCCTTTTGTGGATTTGTGTTGTATGTGTTACTATACATGTGTGTTTTTTCAAAACATCACTAATTGAGGTTAGCCGTAAATCGATTACGCATTTTTGGTTGTTTCATTCGCTGTTTTCGTACATTTAAACTGCATCGTGCACCGCTGTCAAACGGCGACGATCGATAATTAATTTATGATTAAAAAAAGGTTTTCTTGTGATGAAAATGTGATGTTGTTATATGATGTGATGCTTGTGTGCAGGAAAAGTCGAAATAGAAATTTCCTTGACGGTTGGCATAAAATTATCTTCAATAATATTTGTAGCGCCGAAAGAAGTCATTTGGAAGCAATTATTTTACTTCTGAATGTTAGCTAAGAAATGTTTGGAAACTGGACCATCACCGGACAAAAAAAATTACAATGGCTCTGGTGGAGGATATAACGTTGGTAGAACCACTTTTGCATCAGCACAGCACAACCCTGGAGTTTCTATTTGAAATTTGTGTGCGTTACAATGCTGACATCAGACATCCATCGCACTGATATCAATGCATTGCATTTTACCATCCATTGTGGCATCATAGCGATATGCTGCCCGATTCAAGTCCGTCTCACTGATTCTGCACCGCACACGTCTGATTTAATTTTTTTTTTATAATCACTTGCAGCAGAACGACGTATTCCTCTTCGCGCATTATTGTTTTCCTTTTCAGTAACACTTTCTTCTTAAGTTCGTGCAGTACGTAAATTCGCTACCCTTGAACGGATATCTTTTTGACGCAATTCACGCTGCTCATCTGTTATATTTTGACGAAGATTTGCCAACCGCTGCGCTCTTCTACTTCGAGTTGTAAGATTTGAACGTCGTGGTCGCGCCATTATTTCACTAAGACAAAAACGTTAAAATATTTCTGTAAAAAAGGCAAAGTCTGAAAAAGTATAAATGCACGAAAACAGCGAATGAAACAGCAAAAAATGCGTAATCCATTTACGGCTAATCTTATTTAGCGATAATATTGAAATAAAAACACACGTATAATAACACAAAGATAACACAAATCCACAAAAAAAATAATGACAATTTTCCTTTCTAGATTTTCATTGAGAAAACTCTTTTAATTTTAACAAATAATGGAAAAAAATATTGTTTCATTAAAAAAAAACCGGAGGCCAAATATTAACGAATATCGATTTCAGCATTCAGAGTCTTCTGTGGTGTTGTCGTTTGTTGCTAAAAATGTCTTTTTCCAAAGATTTTTCGGAATTTTTACAAAGCCTAATCCTTGCTTCCAGAAAGTAAGAACCCAACAGAAAAAACCCATCCAAATCGGATTTCTGTAATTTAACTGATCTCATCTCTAACGTTTTACCTGACATTCGAGAAAATTTTAAGAATCATTCAAGGTTGAGTTCACGAGCAATATTGGCGGCTAGGAATAAGGATGTAGACGAAATTAATTTCAAAATGAAATACCGGCGTTATGCATTCCTGCAATTCAGTTGACGCAATCACTGAGGAAGGCGACCTTGTCAATTATCAAAGTGAATTTTTAAATTATTTGGAATTACCAGGATTGCCAAAACATAATTTGCGGCTAAAAGTTGGTTCGGCAATAATTTTGTTGAGAAACATCATTCAGCCGCGTATTTGCCTAACGGTGAGGGATTACATACAAATGTTAAGGGAGCAACCATCAAAAATCGAGGCGAGGATGTATACATTCTAAGAATTCCTATGATTCCCAACGACTTGCCATTTTCTCTGAAACGAATTTATGTTCCGGTACGTCTTGCGTTTTCTATGTCAATTAACATGGTCAATCGCTAGATGTTTGTGGAATTAATTTGTATTTTAATTGCTTTTCACACGGCCAACTGTACGTCGCATGTTCCCGTGTCGAAAAGCCATCTTCATTATTTATATTCGCGCCAAATGAAAAGACAAAAAATGTTGTTTATCATTCTACGTCGCATTTAAATTCACTAAATTAATACGGTTGTGTTTGGTTTTTCCATTTCCATTTATTGAAAGAAATCAAGAGCCATCTCCTTAACAACAAATTTTGCGAGGGACAACGTCCGCCGGGGCCGCTAGTAATGAATAATTATTCTTCAAAAATATTAAATATTGTAGAACAAGATTAATTATTTGAAATAAAAATATAAAAATAGATTAATAATTTAAAAAAAATTATAAATTATATATTATTATGTCGAAGTTTAAATACCCTTGCAGTAAGTACTGACTTTTTCGCCTTCTCAGGTACTGACATAAAATAAATGTTGCGATAGAAAAATATTGCCAGCGAAGAATGGTGCTAGCGAAAAATGTTGCGAACGAACTTAATGTTGCGAGCAACAAAATTATAACCGATATTCCGGAAAAATACAAAATGGCCATATCTCAAATTTTATGAAAATATGTGGAAAAATGGAAAAAAAAAAGAAAAACAAAAATTCTACCTAAGTTATTATTTTTTTCATTAACCGATTGTTCCTATGGCAGCTATATTTCTACTGGTTCATTGTAAAGCAAAAGTATCTAAACTGCAACTGTGCGGTGGAGGAGTGGTGCCGAAGATGCAGACGAGCGAAAAGCTGGCGAGCAGTACCTAGAAGGTTGCCGAGGTCTGAAGAAAGAGTGCTGCGAAACGGCTGAAGATCGCAACGGAAGGGGCGAGCGTCGGCACGCTCGACGAACACTGCGCGGAGATCTCGACCAAGAGCGGCCGAGTTTTCAGAAGCTCGGTGGGCCGACCGAGTACAGTGGCCCTTCACGTAAACACTAGCTAAGCCAATTTTCCAAATATTTTCATAAAATGTCTCAAGGCCATTTTGTATTATTTCGGAATTCCGATTTTAGTTTTACCCAAATCGGAAATCAATACAATATAGCTGCCATAGGAATATATATATATATCAACTCATTTATTTTGAAAGCGAAATCACAGCAGTTTGGCTTTGTTGCTCGCATCATTTAGTTGGTTCGCAACCTTTATTGTGGCACTTAGTAATGTGTGCGTGTTGCAGTTAAATCTTGGGCTAGCCAGACCTTTTATAATGATGATATGAGGGCATTGATGTGGGTGTTCCAGTTGTATTTGATGTTTATCCAGAGTCCAAGTAACTTGACTGATAAGGTGTTATTTTTGTTATGTTGGCATTGTAACAGGAAATAGTGCAAATCCAGTTATGTTTGCAAATGTGCGGATGCTGGCATGAGAGAAGAGGCGGAGTTTAATTAAAATTTTTGCGTTTGTCTTATTTTCTTACTCGAAAAAAGTCATCAGCTTAAGCGCTGAAGTTTACCTCTGTGTGTAGTGAAATTATGTTGCTCAGTTTGTTGAATGCTATTATGAATAGGACGAACCTTGAGGTATTTCGTTTTCTAAAGGGTGTATTGAAGAGGTTTATGATCCTACTCGGGTTGCTATTTTTTTTATTGGCCATGAAGTTTTAAATGTATTTTATTATTTTAGGTCCGCATTTCCATTCAATAAGTTGTCGCATGTCGCATGTCGATGTATGTTCGCCGTGCTTCCTGTTCGTCTATTTGTAACGTTGGCTTTTTCCTGTTGCCCTTGGTCTGTGTTCCCTTTCTTTCTTCCTTTCGTCCTCCGCTTCTCATCCCTTTGCTTTTCGGCTTCAACTCCGCGCTCTTCCTGTTCACTCTGCTTTCCTTTTTTTATTGTATGCATGGTCTTTGATGCCCTCTTCTTTCTTTCTCCTCCAGTTGGTCCATCTCCTCTTTTCCACCGGCTGACCTCATGTACCTCAGGTCTCAGTACCTTCTAGTGTAATCTATGGGTCTTGCACTACCTGGCCTGTCTGCTCGATGGTTTCAGTGGCTGTATTATGCTGCCCCGTACCCGCTCCCACGCCGATCTCTGAGCTGAGTCAGTGCTGTGAGTATGCGAGACTTCTGTTTCAATTATTTTCACAATTTCTGCTAATTTGAGGAACTCGGGAAGCGTTTTAAATCCCGTTCTTCGTGTATATGGCTTTATTTCGCTTCTTCATATTCAGTCATATCCATATAATCTGTGAATCGTATCATATTCATTAAGATTATGGCGAATGCTCTTGTCGATTCCGCCTTTCCTTTGTCTGCGCTCAGCGACTTTCTCTTTGAGTTGCTCCTGGTATCTTTGGCAAAAAGTACTCCACCAACTCTTCTGTCAGCCTCTCCCAACTGTTTATTTTGACTGGGGTGCAGATCCACCAATCAATCGCAGCGTCTTCCAAAAAGAATGGCATCGTTCGTACCAATTTGTCGTTCTGGGTGCCGTATAAAGTCGCCCACTCCTCGATTTTCTGAATGAACTCCAGTGGATTGGTTTCTCCATCGTATCGTATTCCCCAGCTTCTTAGCCGGTCCAGGACCTATGCGTTTAACTTTCGCTCCATCTTCGTCTCCGTAATACGTAATCTCAGCCACAGTCTGCCTCTAAAACTTTTTCTCTGACAGTTTCCGTTGGTCGTCTCCTTCCTACTTCGAGTCTTCCTTTATCAGCTTTCTTGTTTATTCTCTCCGTCAGCTCTTAGTCTACCGGTGTCGTCCTTTCTTTGCAACCACTTCAACTGTTTGGGCGCCACTGTGACGGTTAGTCGAGGTCTGGATGGCTCAGGGGCAGCCCAGGGCCGTCGCAGATATTTATTTGGTTCAGTTATGGTTGCTGAAAGAGATTTCGACCCTGCCCAGAGTAGAAGACTAAATAGTTATGCCGTAAAAACATACCTAATCTTTTTTTTTTTATTTACGAATTCAGAATAAGTTTATATAGCCTGCTCTGGAACGCTGTGATTCGGGGCCCGGATGTCCTTCTCTTTCGGATCTTTGGATTCCACGGGAAAGATCATGCTCGGGGGGACCGTTCGGTCATCCACGAGCGAGAGAGAAAGGTTTGCTTGGGGACCGCTAGGTCAGCCACAGGCGTCGGAAAATCCTATTCGGGGACCGCTAGGTCAGCCTCGAGATAGAGAAAGATACTTGGGGACCGCTAGGTCAGCCGCAAGAGAGAGAGAACTCTAGACCGGGGACCGCTAGGTCTGCCACGAGCGAAAGAGTAAGCTACTGACTACAAAATATTTCTAACTACAAGGTGTTAATTGAAACCGATCGATTGAAACCATATCAAGGCCGCCTTATATAGGGCCCTGGCGACGTTCAGTGTGCCCGCCGCCGATCCTTGATTTGCCACTTTCTAGTGTGGCCGTCGACTTCTCGCTCCAGTGCCACCCTCCTCCTCAAATATGAAGTGATTTCATGGATTTTAAGGAGTTTTCTCTCTTCGAAGTGAACCGATGTGGTTTTTTCTTGCGCTCCCTTTATTGTAACATTTTTTATTAAAAACCATCGGTGTTTTTTTTAAATCTTTGATTTTATTAATTAATAAAGTTCCCGTTCACTTCGTGTGCATGCAGCTATTCTGTTTTGTGTATTTAATTGTTATTAATTTCACATTTTAGTTGTGCTACCAGTGTTTGCATTTGTATTTTTTGCATTCCTTTTTGTGCATTCTTCGTTAAGCTTGCGCCGTCGCGACAGCTAAGTGATAAGCTTATCCCCACGCTCTCCCGCTCTCTCATCTCCCGATCACTCGGTGCAGTTGCGCTTTTCTTATCTCTCCCTACGCAAAGGTACAGTGGTAAGTCCGTATAATGTCTGCTATTTTCTGCTTCGCTGAAACTTGCAAAAAGTTTATTACCGCTGCTGATCCAACAAATGGTTCCTGGCTGTGCGACAAAATTTCTGCATTCCAAGTGCATCGGTGTTGCGCCTCGGACTGTGGACCATTAAGGATAAAACATCGGGCTGCGTTATTGCTGTGAGGCCTGTTGCGAGGTTGAACGAGAGATGATGTTTTTTATGCGGCAAACCAAAATTGGCTTAAAGACGTATTATTGAGTTTTAGTAAAACTCAAGATATGTTCTTAGGGATGGATACTCAATTTAATAGCCTAAAGCTATTAAAAAAAACTTTACTGATCACCATCATCTAGGATCCCAACCTCCAGTGGCAGACTCTCAACAGCTGCCTCCAGCGACACAGCTCTCTACCTCCGAACCTCACTATGACATGCATTCTGTATCGCCAAAAGCCCTTATAGCTGAAACAGATATTTGTTTCCCGGCTCTCCCCATCTCATAAATCGGAAGATGTAATTGCCTTATAAAGATGAAAGATGTATATTTTCTTACGCTAGGGATAATTCATCGTTCAAAATACACGTCCCAAATAAAGTCTGACACTATATATGTTCTAGCAATTATTTGGCAGAGTATGTGGTTGTCAAAGAGTACGTAGGAAATAAAAAGAAAAGGCGTCCCGTCGGAATTACTTTTCCTAGGCCCAATCAGACCTCTGCGCCCTCTACGATTTCCAATCTTGCCCCAAAAAACTAACAAATTCCTTCTCTATCTCCTATCAGAATAAAATAGGTTTACGAAGTAAACTTGTATTCTGATAGTCTCTCGCTTGCGTCCCAGGCTATTATGTTCGCAGAAACCTGGTTAAAGCCGGAGACTCTGAGCTCCGAAGTTTTTCCAGCTATTTTCACGATGTATCGGCTAAATCGGCCTGTCAGACGTGGATGTGGTGTCCTCATAGCGGTTTTTTTTACTGAATGTGTTTCGTTATACTATCCGTTAACCTCGAAACAAAACAAAAAATCTAATCTGTATTCTATCCACTGCAATCCCCTTCTAAAATTGTTTAAATTGTCCTTAGAGACCTCCCACTTTCCCCTTATTTGGAAGGAATCCTTTGTTACTCATCTCCACAAAAAAGGTAGAAAATCAGTTGCCAAAAACTATAGAAGGATCTCTAAGTTGTCGGCCATCGCAAAAATTTTCGAAAAAATCATTACGCCTCACTTGCAGCACCTGTGTAGATCAATTATTTCTCCATGCCAACATGGATTAATAAAGCGAAGATCAACGACGACTAATCTTTTGGAGTACACTTCCTTCATAATAAGTGGCTTCCATAAAAACTTTCAGACGGACATAATCTATACTGATTTCAGTAAAGCATTCGACTCTGTCAACCATTCTCTCCTTGTTCGGAAACTCGATCTAATGGGATTTCCGGTTGATATTCTTAGTTGGATCTGAAGTTATCTGAATGCAGGACGCAAAAGTTCCTCTTTAAAACACTTTATCTAATGTTCTCAGGGTTACTTCTGGCGTCCCGCAAGGAAGCCATTTGGTTCCATTGCTGTTTACATTATCTAATAACGATCTGCCCAAAGTTCTGACTAGGTTAGGTTAGGTTAGGGCGGTGACGGCCGGCTCGAAGAGCCGCGCCGCCCACTTGAGCCAGAGGAGGCTCCTTGTGATGCCGCGTGGGCTTAGATCCCCTGTCCGCAACGGGTTCTCATGGGCCGCTTACCAATCCTATGTTAGAGAGGACCAACCCGCTCCTTGAATGAAGCGGGTTATCTGCCTCACTCAGCTCGACGAGATCCACAAGGGTGAAAGAGCCCAGGTACTGCAGTCTACGTCTGCTTAGACAGTGGCAGAGGAGGTGAGTTACTGACTCTTCCTCTTCCTCATCCCTACAGCTTCTACAGAAGTCGTTATGGTTCACCGACAGCCTGGAGGCATGCGTTCCAAGTAGCCAGTGACCAGTGAGAGCCCTAACGGCAAGGGCGCAGCTTTCCCTGCTTAAAGACAGAAGCTCCTTGGAGCGTTTCGCTGATCGGCGTGGCCAGATCATTCTAGCGTGGCGGCAGGAGATTAGGTTTTCCCATTTCCTGTCCGCGAGGAGACGAAAGTGTTCCCTCATCGGCAGCGCAATTGCCCTCGATGTCCCTATGTCCTGGGACCCAGATGAGGTGGAGGTCGTACTGCTCCGCCATCTCGTGAAGAGATCTACGGCAGTCGTTAATAGTCTTCGAATTAGAAGAGATGGATTCTAGTGATTTCAGGGCAGCCTGACTGTCAGAGAAAATACAAAGGGGAGCTCTAACCCTAGTTGGCGGGAGCTGATCAAGGGCTTCTTTGATGGCGTAAACTTCCGCCTGAAAGACGCTACAGTGGTCGGGTAGCCTAAAGGAGACGTTTAGGCCCAGGTGTTCGGAGTATATACCTCCTCCCACCCGGCCGTCCAACTTTGAGCCATCCGTGTATATATGGAGGGACCCTAGGGGTCCAGGTGTTCCTAGATTCCATTCCGTTCTGTCGGGGATGTAAACCTGGAAGGGTGTGATAGGGTGTTCAGTGGGGACACAGTAGTCAGTGTCTCCATCAGTGAGGTGTGGGGCAGATCCGAGGTTCGTGTGTCCGAAACTCGACCTTTTCCACAAGCCCGCGCCCTTCAGCCTTAGTGCTGAGAGTGACGCAGTCATCTCTCCCATAATCTCAATTGGGAGTATATCCAGGAGAACGTCCAAGGCGTCTCCCGGGGTCGTGCGCAGGCCGCCTGTCATGCAAATCTCAGCCATGCGTTGGATTTTCCTAAACTTGCCCAGGCAGGTGGGCCGCTTTTAGGCTGCCACCAAACAGCCGCCCCGTAGAGGAGTATTGGGCGGATGACAGCCGTGTACAACCAACGGACAATTTTAGGGTTCATACCCCATTTTAGCCCTATCACCTTGCGACAGGTGTACAGTGCGATAGTGGCCTTTTTGACCCTTTCGTCTGTATTTAGGCCCCAATCTAGTTTTTTGTCCAGAATTAGACCTAGATATTTGGCCTGATTTTTGAGGGGTATGGGTATCCCACAAAGCTTAGGGGGTATCACTTTGGGGATTTTGTATTTCCTTGTGAAAAGGACCAGTTCGGTCTTCGCTGGGTTTACTCCCAGTCCACACCTAGCAGTCCAATCCACCAGGAACCGAAGACTGTCGCTCATCCTGTCACAAAGGGTTTGCGGGAATTTTCCCGTAAATGCCAAGGCAACATCATCCGCATAGGCCACAACCCGACAGCCACCCTCCTCTATGCCCTGGAGCAGTTCGTTGACTGCCACATTCCATAGGAGAGGGGAGAGGACTCCGCCCTGGGGTGTACCTCTATTGACTTGTCTGGAGATAGTTGACCCCCCCAGTGTTGCCTCTACCGTCCTGCTGCGCAAGATCTGGTCGATTAGGCCCACCGAGTGTTGATCAATACCCAGCCTAGTCAATGCTGTCGTAATTGAGCTCGGGAGAATGTTGTTGAAAGCGCCCTCTATGTCCAGGAAGGCGACGAGTGTGAACTCCTTTTCGTGGAGTGACTTTTCTATGATAGTGGTAAGTGAGTGGAGTGCTGTCTCTGTTGATCTGCCCCTCATATACGCATGTTGTGATCCTGATAAGGATGAGTGGGGAATGTTAGTTCTGAGGTGCAGACTGATGAGTCTCTCCAGCGTCTTGAGTAGAAACGAGGAGAGGCTTATCGGCCTATAGTCCTTAGGCGTGCAATGCGATGGCTTGCCTGCCTTGGGCATAAATACAACTGTCGAGCGGAGCCAGCCTTTTGGAATGACCCCTGTGTCGAGAATAATCGAGAAGATCAGTCGAAGCCAGGACGTGGATAGCTGGTCTGCGTAGCTAAGCTGAGCAGGTATTATGCCGTCCACCCTGGGGATTTATAAGGGCTGAAGCAGTTAACTGCCCATTTGATGTTCCTATCAGTGAGAAGTTATGCCATTTTTAGACGGACCTCGCAGTTTCGGGGGTTTGGTGGGCTGCTCTGAGAGGAGCTTGCGGGGAAGTGAGCGTCCAGGAGAACTCGTCAGGACGCTTGACGAAGCCCGGGTTGGAGGGCGTCGTCGAGAGGACCTTCCGCAGCCTAGACGCCGCAGAATAGTCCTGGATACCTGAGCAAAAGTCGGACCAGGCCCTTCTTTTTGCCTTTCTTAGTTCCCTGTTATATAGGGACAGATTAGTCTTATATAGGCGCCAAGATGCGTCTGTGTTGTCGTTCTTGGCCCGATTGAAGGAATGCCTCGCGGTCTTCTTGAGGCAGCCTAATTCCTTACACCACCATGGTGGCTTCTTTCGAGTCCATCCCCAATTCCTGCTACGGGGGCAGGACCTATCTAAAGCTGTGCTACAAGCGTCGGTGAAGGTCCTAACGAGTCCCTCCAGCCCCTCCGGACAGAAGTCCGAGTGGGTTGGGGCTGGAGGGGGCTTAAGGATCTTTCTAAGCTGGGATTTATATTTCTCCCAATCGGTCTTCCGAAGGTTTCGAAATGTGACCGGGTTGAATTTATCGAAACTCAGCTCGAATTGGATGTACCTATGGTCAGAGAAGGAGTGCTTCTCCAGCACCTCCACGACTTCAAGGTATCCCTTAGCGGTTCCGAGAGTAAGTGATATCTAATACCTCCCTACGGTTCCTGGTAATAAAGGTGGGTTCGTTCCCCGAATTTCCCACAAGCACGTTGGTTGAAAGGATGTAATCAAAAAGAGACTTACCCCTGTCGTTGGTGTCATTACTGCCCCACTGATGGTGGTGGGCGTTGGCGTCGCATCAATGATGAGGCCAAGATTCCGCCTTCTGCAGTCCTCGGTGATCAGCCTCATGGTTGGAGGGATGGCGTCCCGGTCGTGTCCCAGGTATGCTGAGCAAATCCGGAGGGATCCACTCGGTCCCTCTAGATCTGCCGTTATAAAATCTTCATTGCTAAAATTGGGAAGCATGAAAAGAGTTAAACCTTTCCTAGCGAGTATACAGGCTCGCGATTTACCTGTGGTTGTGGCTGCGTACAGCCTATAGTCGGCTGTCCTCAGCCCTAGAATTCTGTCGCCACAGATCCAGGGCTCCTGGATGAGGCCAGCGTCGATACCACCTTCTGCCAGGTGGACGAGTAGGGCAGCGGAAGCTGCTTTACTGTGGTGGAGGTTTATTTGCAGAAACGTCAGAGACATTCTGCTTCTTAACCTCCACCATGCTTGGTTCATTTGATTCCCACAAGTATGCTGGGATGGGGATGGTCCGCCACGGTAGAGCTCGCATACCGTGGTAAGCCTAGTTGAAACTGATGGGTCGGCCGGTCCACCAGAGTCCGCATACTAACGTCCAAGCACCACCCGGACATGCATCCCTCGGCATATGCTGTTCCACCTTGGATTGGGGTAATTTTTTGGGCAGGAGTTTTCTTCTCCCCGCCCGACTACCATTCGTCAGCATCCTCAGCAGAGACATGACCTACTGGGACCTGCTTCCAGCTGCCCTCACGGGGAGAGTATAGTCGCACTTCCAACGGTACGAACAGTTACGGCAGGTGATTTCTCGCCTGTTAGTCCCCCTGTCCGTCCGCTGGCTGACGACCAACTCCAGAGTACTTATGTATGCGGACGACGTCAAACTTTGCGTGCAATAGACGGACGGCTCTTGCCTGTCTGATTTACAAACAAATCTTAAAAATTTTCAAACATGGTGCAGTGCAAACCTATTAAACTTAAACGGCTCTAAATGCAAGCTTATGACATTCGCTCGTGTCGCTCCCAAGCATGCAACTTACACGCTGAACTGCTGCTCTTTGGAAAGAATTCCTTTAGTTGATGATTTAGGTGTCCGTCTGGATCCTAAACTTGACTTTATTGATCATATTTCATACATGGTGAATAAAGCCAGAGGTGTGCTTGGATTCATTAATCTTTGGTTGAAAGAATGCAATGACCCGTACGTTACAAATTCGTCCTATCTTAGAATATGGATCTTGCGTTTGGAGCCCACAGTATGGGGTCCACTGTAAACGCATCGAGTCGCTTCAAAAGAACTTTTTACTTTTCGCTTTACGCGGCTTAAACTGGGATGCAAACCAGGGGTTACCCTCCTATTCTAGTAGGCTCCTCCTTATTAACTTACCATCTTTATTTAAATGTAGAACCATGCCTGGCATTACCTTTATTTATAACCTTATCCACGGTGACGTGGAAAGTGCTGACTCGTTGAGTCTGCTTAACTCTCACGTACCGAGTAGAAATACTAGATCCTATTGTCCCTTAATGCTGCGCCATTGGGGAACGTCCTTTCAATTGCATGAACCCTTTAGAGTCTTATGTGAAAATTATAACGATTTGTACATAATAATTTCAAACGAAGATAGCCTTCCTAAAGTAAAAACATTAATACTAACCCACTTAGTATGCATGCCAGCAAACAATCTGGCAGCACGCCAGTAGACACTTCTTCGTATTTATTTTCTATATTTTTATCTTTCGCTCATACTAACACCTAATACGAACAAGCACGTGCTTGGTGTCATATGGGCCACTTGAATTTACTGAACTTGGTTCATCAACTTCCAAGATTTCTTATGACTCTATTTCTTCCCATTATTTGTCCTATCTATATTTGCTTGAAACTGCGTTCACAAACGTTTTCTTTCATGCTCGGGAACCAAAACCTTTTACTAATTGCGTCTAACATCTGGATAGAATCATAATATTTGTAAAGCTCAAGTTGCTCCCTTCTATTTGGTAAATAACATTTTAATGGTTGTTATTATCCTTTCTATATATAACCTCGTTTCTCATTTAAAACCATTTATTCTCCCTATTTTCTTATATTTTCTCTACCTTAATATGTTTTTACTGACAAATAATTAATTTATCCTCGAATGCATTTGCATTATCATAGCATTGTTACGCCTGCTCAATGCATTCACATGCTGCGTTTGCTACCGTGCACTATGTTTTAATTCATAATCAATTTTTTGAAGTTCTAAAATTGCTATCGTTGCTATCTTATCCAACGTCAAGGCTTATGAGTTACACTATATGCAAAATCGCCTAAGTGCATAAATGATAGCTAATGTCTCTAATTCGAAGCTGTGATATCGTGGACCTCTTTGAAAAAAAAAAAATAGGATTGCAGTTTCCTCTCTTCCTTTATCTGAAACAGTCCAGCCTCTCAGAGTCCTCTCTTCCATTCTCTCAAACAGTCTAGCCCCAAAACTTAACGCACTCGCATCGCAATAAGACTCTACGTCATCCCTGTGATCATATATAGCCAACACCGGAGCTGCGACTAATTTAATCTTCAAAAGTGTGAAACAATATAACTCTTCTTTTCCAGGTCAAGCGCCATATATTTTCTCAGTAAGTCTTATAACGGTTTTGTCATTATGGAAAAATTCTTTTATAAAACGGAGGAAGTAAGAACAGAGACCCAAGAAGCTTGCTACAGCTTGCACTTTATTTTCCACCGGAAAGTAACCTCCAAGTAGAGCTTAGCTCCGTTTTGGTCGACACCCTCGTTTCCCTTTAGTACAAGCCCGTGTCATTCACTTAAGCCAGGATGACATTCACTATCTGCCTTCCCACTTCCCCTAGTAACCCGAGTTGGTATGCCCCGATGTGACGCGCTCTTATCTGGTTGAATTCCGGGTAGTGACTCAATATATGCTCTGGAGTCTCCTGCTCGTCCGGTTCTTTGTCGCTTCTGCAGTGTAGGTTGTAGGGTAGACCCATCTTACAGGCGTGCCAATAGGCCAATAGGAACGGCCAGTGGCCGGTGATGGCTGCCGTTATCCTCCGTTTTGGTGTCCGTTTTACTTTTGGAGATCAGTTCTGCAGTACTTCTCCTATTGTATTCAGGCCAGCATAGTTTCGATCTCTTGTGTTCCGCCTTTTCGACCATTCCTTGCTGCTTAGTAGTTTGAAGTGGTCGTGTATTTTGTCCTAAATCGTGTTAAGAGATATTTGAATTTCTGCTGTCAGTGAGATTTCATCTGACCCTTTCCTGGCCAGCTCGTCAACTTTTTCGTTGCCGGGGATGTCACTATATCCGGGTACCCAGTCTATTTGCACCCTGTTGTGTTCTGTAAGTCTGTTTAGTGCCTCCTTACATTTGGCCACTAATGTAGATGTAGTCGTTGATGTTGCGAGAGATTTGATGGCCGCTTGGCTATCTGAGTATATCCTTACCTTGGTATCCAGGAGGTCTCGGCCCAATGAAAGTTCAGCTGCTTTTAATATCCCAAGAACCTCCGCCTAGAATACTGTTGCTGACCCTGGGAGGTGGAAGGACTCTTCTTTTCCTCAGGTTTCGGCAAAGATTCCGGCTCCTATCCCGTCGCTCATCTTTGAGCCGCCGGTGTAGAGTGATACTTC
Organism: Drosophila seguyi; assembly: GCA_008042675.1. Lineage (NCBI taxonomy): Eukaryota > Metazoa > Arthropoda > Insecta > Diptera > Drosophilidae > Drosophila > Drosophila seguyi. Next base: position 16,777 of record VNJU01002086.1, read on the forward strand.
ATATGGCTTGGTTACACTCCCTTTTCTCCACTCTTCTCTTCTGGGATATATTGTGGCATACGCATTGTTGAATCGCATTTCGGTTGTCATATAGTCCGTTTTTTTCCGTAAGCCGATAGTTTATTTCGCTAGTAGAACTAGCTCGTAATGTTGCATGAACCTGAAACTAAACTGTTCTTTCCTTTATTTTACTTCTCACGCGTCTATATAGATGGCGATCGTGCCGTACGTCACACGGCTGCGCCCCTCGGTCGGTTGGGTGGAAGGTGGGCGAGCAAAAAAAAAAAATAAGCGCTGCCGCGGGGCAGGATCTTAGTGCTTCCGTGGCACCAGCGCCTGCCGATCTCTGTATCCTAGTGAGTTTCTGAATTTTGTAAGCCCTAGTTAGTGCTGGCCACCATACTAGTGCTCCGTCTGTGAGTATGGGTCTTGGGCTTGATGCCCCAGTTTTTCCCAAACATCTTCCTACCGGACTAGAATGCAATGCTTGCTTTTTATACCTAAACTTTCCACATCTAAACTTTTTGCATTAACGGTAATAACTATACATGTATGTTTTTTCACTATTTCCGTTCCAAATTGTACATAACTAACGTTTATTAAGCTTTAATTAAAATATTTTCATTTGTCCTCAATTTACCCCTTAACTCTTCTCAGCGAAGATTGTACCTAATTCGTTTGTACATAAACCGTTCTGTCCTAAAGTTTTACCTAAACCTCCCAAGTTTTTACCTAAACATGTGACTAATCATTTCTCACCAAATCTTTACCTTAAATATATTATAAACTTGTATCTAAACTATTCTCATCTTATTTTGACCTAAAGTATTCTCGTCTAAACTTGTACCTAAAGTATTCTCATCTTTAGATCTTAAATCGTAATCTCTTTTTTTCATATATAAGCTTATACTCCACGATAACTGTTTTATAAGCTACTATTAATTCCCCAATAAATATTATTATTATTTTTTTTTATACCCTTGCAGGGTATTATAATTTTAATCAGAAGTTTGCAACGCAGGGAAGGACACATTTTCGACCTTATAAAGTATATATATTCTTGATCAGCATCAACAGCCTAGTCGATCTAGCCATGTCCGTCTGTCCGTCTGTCCGTCTGTTCGTCTGTTCTGTCCTTCTGTCCGTCCGTCCGTTTCTACGCAAACTAGTCCCTCAGTTTTTTAGCTATCTGAATGAAACTTTGCAGATAGTCTTCTATATGGTCTCACTACTATATAAGTTGAGACCGGCCGGATCGGACGACTATATCATATAGCTGCCAAAGGAACGATCGGTAAATTTTAATGAAAAAAATTATAACTTAGCCAATTTTTAAGATATTTGCATAAAATTTGAGATTTGGGCATTTTGTATTATTCTTGATGCCAATGTCAACTCTCGCAGTGAGCGGACGTGGTTTTTCGTGAGCTCCGGGAAAAATTAAAGAAAGTGGATGAAATAAATTAAATACAAAGTATATTATTCTGGAGTAGTCCAAATATTGCGAAAAGACGCTAACCAATAAAAGAAAAATATATTCTAACTAGTGTTATGAGCAAGATAAGTGTTATTTAATTTAAATTAATAAGTGCCACGCGCAATAAGCTCGAATAATGAGCAGCGATAAAAAGAATGAGCGTAGAAGCTCCGTAAATCCAGAAACGCCTGTTACTCTTACTTCTCAACATGCGAAATTATCGAAGAAAAGAAGTCAACAAAGAGCACCCCGGCTCTACTGACCGTAGACAGCAAGAGACGTAAATGGAAGAAATCTATTATTATAATGATACCGATGATACATTGTAAATAATAAAGTATTAAATTAATTTATAATATGAATTTTTTTCATTTTTCATTAGTACAAGACGAATAGAGAAGATATAGGTTTTATTTTCTTTAAAAATTACTGCCTACTTTTTGGTGCTTGGAAAAGGATTTGTTCATTTTCTAATTCTAGCATTTGTACACCATGCTTTCTGAAGCTCTATTGGATGCCTGATGCGGAATTTAAGGTTTCTAACTGCACTGGAAGTATTTATGGGCGCGTCTCCGTTCAATAGGAACCACTGTTCACTGCCTCCGGAAAATAAGCGTTTTTTTGGCGTGAACCATGACAATTAAATCTTTCGATGTTTGACCAGGGACACACGTGAAACGAGTATCTTGCATACATTTTTTGTTTTTGTTGACTTTGCGCTTATTTATTGAATCTTCTCACAGTAAAAATGGCCCTGACAATTTATGGCTGGGTCGGAAGATCAGTACGTTGCAGGCGGGTTCGGCTGGAAACCCGAGTCAAGACCCTTGCGAGAGGATTTGGGTGGGCACAGAGTTTTACATTGTAGGATGCTTTTTGCTTGTCTATTTCATCTTTTACTGTGAGAATGCCGATATCCCTGTGGATGTTTTGGTTACGAATATACCATGGTGCCCCAGTAATAGTACGAAGGATTTTTGATTGAGCGCGCTGTATGATGTCAAATGTTGGTTTTGCTCGCGTTTCCCCAAAGCTGGGAGTCATAGGTCCAGATTGGGTTAAGAGTGGTGTTGTAGAGCAGAACCTTGTAGTCCAGACACAAGGGCGATCGGGAGTTTATAATCCAGTGAAGGCTGCTGGCTTTCAGTTTTAGGTGTAGTTTCTTGCATTCGATATGTCTAGGCCAAGTTAGACGTCTGTCGAGGTGGATGCCGAGATACGTTACATCATTAACTGGGGGAATCTGCGTGCTATTCAGGCAGAGCGGAAGGCAAGTTTCTCTGTTTAGAGTAAACGTTATGTGTTTACACTTTTGTTCGTTTATTTTAATACGCCAAT
>VNJU01002087.1:0-76103 GCA_008042675.1 Drosophila seguyi
TTGTACCTTGAAATTGACAAGTGCGTGGAAGCAAGAGCAGGAAAAGAGTGTAACAAAGAGACGCACAAAATAGCACAGAAAACAGAAACAACAACTAAAAAGCGGGCTGCCGGTCCAATTGTAAAATTTGTTCAATTTATCTGCGGCGCTTATCTGCTAGCCAACGTGCTGCCGCCATCCCGCTCTTGCGCCTACACCTGTTTGCAGTTATTTAACGAATTTTGTTGTTTCTCCCATTTTTCGTTTCGTTTTCTATTTTCATTGATTTACTAGTGACTCTCTCAATGCCGAAACAAAAACCGGTTGCACTAGACAGCAGCAGCAGCAATAACAACAACTTCCACTATTGATCCCGCTCTCCCGCTCTCACTATGTGTATCCTACTACTCTCTTGGGGCTGGCTTTCAACAGTTGCTCTCCGTTAGCTTTTTTTTTGCCGGTGCAACAAGAACAAGTCGCTATGTGGGTCACAAGAACATTTCCCTCCCCGCCAGCCACCTCCTTTTTTCATGCTTTCCCATTTACTGGTTTCTTCTTCGTCTTCGTCTTCTTGGATTCGCTACTGGAAACTGTACGTGCGACTGTGAAGGTTGTCAAATCGTTCCACGAGTTTAATTTCAATAAGCTGCACTTTATTGTCGTCATTAAAGTGAAGAGGAATCCAAAGTAAAAGAAGTTTTGTTGCGGTGATTGCAAAAAAAAAAGCACGCATCTGGGCGGCTGAGGGGACAGGTAGTAGCGGAAAAGTTAACGGCAAACCAAAAGCAAGAGATTTACCAAAAAAAAAGTTGATTAAACAAGTTTGCTACACTTTTTTTTTTTTTAATTATAAATTTATTAACCTAATAAAAATGAGCACAGAAAACCTTTCCTATTTTTTTTGGCCAACCTATGGTATTTTAAAACTTTGCTATCCCCATAAAAATTATCATAAATTGTATACTAACTGGGGCTTAACTTACCACTCGCTCGGTTTTGGTGTGCTCTGCGGTTTTGCGCTTCTGGACAACCGTTATCTTGTTTAGAACTTTCATCGCATAAAGTTTTCCAGCGTCGTGACGCGTCAGCTTACGAACAAGGTAAACCCTTCCGTACGCTACGGAAATTATTGGAAAAACAGCAACAAAAGTCAATAATTGAATACTAATGAATGAAGTGATAAAACAGATAAAACCAACTTACCTCCAGTGCCCAGAACCCGTATAATTTTGAAGTCTTTCAGACTGACGGCCTCATCGCTGTACAATTTTACTGGGGAAGGAGAAAAGAGTAAAAAGGGTTTACATTATATTCTCCTGTTAAAATGTAGTCTATAATAGTATGCATTGGATCAGGTCATTATCCAACATTTTACCGTACTTACAAAATTGCACCTATAACTAATCAGTTTGCACTGTCATTAAAGAAATTTCTTTCGCTCCCATCTCTCTTTCAATGGGAAAGATAATGAATAAGAATACCAAAATAAATACATGCATGTATAGGTATGCATGTAGGTATGGCTGATTGGGTGGGGAAGATAAAAATAGTTGTTTGCATTGTTTTACTTTGACACATGTGATTCGAATTATCGCCTTTTTTATTTTTATCGCCAAGCGCAGCACGTGCCAGACACTTGATTCCGCTTTTAGAGGCTAGTACGCATAACGGTAACCATGCGAAACGACACGAAAGCAAAGAGGGAAAATAGACAGGCAAGTGGAAAATGCACTTTGCTATAATTAACTAAAAAAAAAGAGAATGTAATGAGAGTTTGACTACAGTTGCCGACAAAATCAAAGGAATAAGATTAAATACATATGTATAGGAAATGATAATGCATATCAATTACAAATCTAGTAAATTTGTTATTTTAATTTATTTCATATTTACTATTAAAACAAACTCTACTTAAAAAATGAATTGTAATTCACATCTTTGTCTTATTTTTGTATATATTTAAATGGGTTTCCCACAGCTCCTTTTGACCACAGTTTGCACAGTCATCATCCCTAAACCAAGGACCCTTAAAGAGGGAATGAGCTTCTCCTGCCTTTCTCCCAACTTTCGACATAGGCTGTAACAGTTCATTGGCCCAAACGTCTCGCCACGAATGCGGAGTTTATGGTTATTACAAGGCCCAGACAACCTTTTTGGGGGATTACAAAGTTACAGTGAAACTTTGCTAATTGCAATTATCAAGGGCTCAAGAGAGAAACATTTTAAAAGTAAGCTTTAATTTTTTTAAAATAGGAAATAATTCCGAAATGCTTTTTAGCGAGAATAATATATGTTGAAACTGAATTTAACTTTATTTCGCCCTATTTTAAGGTATCTTGATTACAAACAAAATAATGAATACTATTTATATAATTTTTCTAAATAATTGTAGGCATAGGTAAATTGTTTTACTTAGATGTATTTCACTTTAGAGCAATACAAATTATTTGTTCAATTTCCAATTCAAACCGCAGGCCTATAAAGTGCGTGTAATTCAATTTAAGTTGCCATTAAGTAGAATGTTCCCAAGTGACTAATTTGTATATGGTTATCCTCAATCTGTTAGTCAGTCGGACCCATTTTTGGCCACCCTTCTCCCGCTTCAAAAGTCTGGGCGTGTGACGCAAATAAATGCGAATTTTGGCGCCTGCCTTGACAAATGAACGCTGGCCACAACAGCAGCTGGTGAAATTGTCCTTGAACCCCGAAGGACATTCGCAGCAGTTCGGTGCACAGCAACAAACAGAGTGAAAATGTAACATTCGAATCTAACATAAGTTCGCCATTACATTCTAAGTCTGCCTACTGCTGCGTGCATTCAACCCTCGTGCAATCGAACCATCAAAATTTCGAGTTGTTGTAAAATCGAGGAACATTTGAGGGGTTAATGGAGTCGAGTTGCTGGGCGAACCTGTTGGGTTGTTTGAAAATACAACTTACTAACCAGCAAGTAAGTGTAATTTACGCGAAACACAAGCACAACGCACGGGATGAGTGACGATGACGCGTGCCGAATTTCTCGAGGGGGGTCCAATGAACCGAGGCACTTCTCGGTGGGTGGCGATTTATGGGAAACAACTTTTTCAACGAAATGATATCGATTCAACAAGAAAACATTTGTATGGGTAAGATGATGTGAAAACTGAGCTGCATACAACCCAAGACAGCTGATGAAGAAAAAGGAGCTCTCCACTTTGGACTTGTGTAACTTGGAGTCAAGTGCTGAAGGCAAATATTTCTTTAAAAATTGCTTAGAAAATTACATATCAACTTGATAATCATGTTTTTAGTATTCCAATTAAAGCCAATTGGCCTTGATATACAGTGTATTTTTTTTACAGGTTCTTAAACCGAAAAAGCTGCACAAAAAATATATATTTTCTGTCTTCCCAGACTAGGCAAAGTTTAATGAACGCCGCCAACCGACGGTATATATATGAACAATAATAACCGCAACAAGTGTAAAATTTTCTGATAGCAACATTCTCATTCTTCCGATAAATATTACCGACTCCAATGTAATTCTGTAAAAAACAAGAAAGGAAGCTAACTTCGGCATGCCGAAGTTTAAATACCCTTGCAGTAAGTAGAAAAGGGGTTGAAAAGTGGGTGGGTACTTCATAGAAGAGTTTATATTTTATTTATATGTTTATAGATAGAAAAAGAATTTTCCAAATTAATTACTGTTTCTAATTAGTCATTATATTTAAACGTTATGTGCCGAAATTCCTGGGAAATCATTAAAACCATACATTATTTAAACAGTTTAAAGATCACCTATTTTTCGCGACAAATTTGTTTTGGGAGAGAAGCGTTAGGAGCAGATAACAGCAATGCCGTGACAGCGTTCGTGTGATAATTAAACACGCACACACAGCACAGCTCACCTATCAATTTGCAGGTAATTATCCCAAAAGGCTAACTCGTTCCTCCATCTATGCTCCGCGTGTTTGGCGAGTTGCATTGTCAAGTTCAAGTAAATAAATTGCCTAGAAAACAACAAAACGCTGCCACTGCGGACCGTTTATGCAAACAAGCATGTTTGTGAATACAGCAAACACTCATGCAATGTACTATATGTATGTTTATGTACATCGATGTACAAGCAGACATGGTCACGACTATGAAAAGCAGCACAGTGGTTTGGAATATTATTAAAAATTTAATAATACTATACTATTAGAATAAATGGTTATTATTTACAGTAAGGAAGGCGACTTAAAAGTTTGGAAAAGTGTACGTAATAAGCGTAATAAATTAATATTTTCTCATCTTCTTTCTAATGTACTTTTTCCAAAATCTACAAATTAGTTACCAAACAATTTAATTGATCCTCCAAAAACTTTAAATAAAACATAAAAAGTCAATTGCTTTATACCACTGTATTCTCCACTTTGCTTGGTAAATATTAATTATCGAAATACTCGTTAATGTTACAGAAGAGGTGCTGAATTTGACACTGAAACCGTAAGGAGTAGTTACCAGCAAGACAAACAAGATTACATCCCACTGTGCACAAACAAGCCTTTTGGGTGGTGTGTATTGTGTCTGCTAGATGCAACCTTATATACATATATCGGATATAGTGTGGTGAGAGGTGAGTACTGTGATGGGGGAAAAAGGACGAGGTCGGAGGTCGGGCGGGCGCATTCAGGGGGACAAAAGTTTTGAAACTGACTCGAAGACCGTGCAAAGCCGGGCTAGGTTTTCTGGGTAATCGTGTCAAGGTTAAATGCATGTGCTCCACTTTCCAAAGGACACCGGAGACGGCGCTCTAACTGGCATTGACCAGCTGCCACCCAGACACTCCTTCTCCAACATAAAAAACATTGGAGGCATCCTCCGTTGAAATGCGTACTTATGGCTTATTAATTATTCAATCCCCCCTCTTTTTATATTGCTTTTTGAATGCATAATTTATAGTCAATTTTGGAGTGTGTAAAGTAAAAGTATGCTCAACTGAAGGAAACTAATAAAGTTTAATAACTTAACTTCCTGGTTAGCTGAATTACTGGCAGAACTAACCCTTATATTAAAAAGTTATTATTTTTAGTGTGAATTCAAATACTTTTAGGGTTGAAATACTGATTTTCAAACAGTTTTTTAGGTTCTATTTACATTGGTTTATCAAGGTTAAGGCATCTTTCGTTGCCATTCGTGGGTATCTAACTCTGTTATCTTGTGTTTACTGTTGAATTTTAATAGCTTTATCGCTTCCCTTGATAAGAAGGGGATTCCCTGTGGATCTTGTGACTCACCGTAAGATCGCAAATCGGTGAGCTGCTCCAGTTCCTCTTGGTGTGCCACATTATCCAGATCAATGGGCGATGTGGAATTGGTGGTATTGTTGTTTGCCGGCAATGGGGCTCCCGACGATGCGGCTGCCGCTGCCGCAGCAGCTGCTGCAGCCGCGTTCGCATTGCTTGTGGCCCTCTGGGTGCTTGCGTCTATCTCCAGCTCGCTGTCCACGGCCTGCTCCTCTTCCTCTGTATCGTGATCATAGTAGTCGCGCTCTTGATCGACCTCCTCCTCGCTCTCGGTCTCCGCATCCGAAATGCACACGATCTCGTCGACATGGTCATCAGGCGGCGGCGGCGGTGGCGGAGGTGATTCAGACGATGCAGAGGATGGAGGCGATGGTGGAGATGGAGGAGTTTCTGGCGAGTGTGTGTCGCGGTAATTATACTCCCTCGATGACATTGTGGGCTCCTTGCTGTTCTTGTTGTTGGTTCTGTTGTACTGGCCATTAGTGGTAGTAATGCTGTTGTTATTGTTGTTGTTGTTGTTGTTGTAAGCAAGAGATTTGGTCGAAGCGGTTCCAGAACGAGAACCGGAACTCTCCTCCAACGCATGCTCTAGTCTGGACTTCTTGCTGACCCCATTGGTCAGTGTTGGCATCGTCATTGTGGCCGCCGTCGCCGTAGCTTTGCTGGCCCTACGCCGTTTTCCACCACCACTGCCGTTGGCCAAGCCATTGTGGTGATTCAACGCCATCGGGTCCTGATCATGGACAGGTGGCTCGGGATTCTGCTTGCGACGGGCCTTGTTGCCACTGTTGTTGCTGCTCATTTTCTAGCTGTTCTGCTTCTGCGGTACGCTTCGGGTTATAATCTCTGATCCTACCGTTTAAGGGTAAGGATGCAGCTCTTGATACTCTACGTACTTGTTTTACGTAGTCAAAAGATGATCCAGAATTTGCATAAATCTAATAACAAAAACAATATATAAGGTTCCGTGGCTGATTATCGTGTCGCATTGTTAGGCTGTAAAAGAAAGAGTTATGGGTTTCATTATTATAAAATTAAAAATGTTACATATTAACAGAGCATTAAGAAGAATGTTTACCTTATATTATTATTATTATTATTATGTACACATCTATATAATTTCCTCAAAAACCGGTGCTTAAGAAAAACAAAGTGACCAGATAATATAATCTAATAAGAGTCCAAAATTTATTTTGGGTGATTTCTTTATTAAAATGTTTTAAATTTTTGTTTTTAAATAATAAAGAGTAATTAATTTTATCACCATAGTCTAATAAATAAGCATATTTATTTATATAGATTTTTTTTTTAATATAATAAATATTTAATTATTTTCCAACAAAATATTTAGTTTAGGTGATATTATTTTGACCTCAACTGTAGAAAAGTAACAAATAAAAGAGGGCAGGCAATGTGAATAATAAGACCTTATTTTTCGAACTTTCTCTCAGTGTTTTTCTTTTCAATGTTCAAGTACTTTTCCCCCTTCAACACATTCCATTTAATATTTCAAAAGTAAGTCCTTTTAGACAGGCTTCACCGTACCGCCCCGCATTCCGCTCTCCACAATATGGTACAGTTTCAGCGCATTTGCAGTGCGATGGGACCGCTAATGGAAGGGCAATTGGGCCAGGAAGGCAATCTTAAACTAGCCATAAACGGCACTTACCTCGCAAGCGGAAAGAAGCCCAAAAGAAGAAATATATATTGACACTGTCAAATTTACAGAGGCAGAGAGAGAGATGGACGAAGGCGAGTGTGTTGAATTATGCGTTGGGCGGCCGCGATGTGCAACACTAAACACACTTTACAACAATGCAGACCGATTTTTGCAGCACTGGGCGGTGTTGGATTAAATATTATTCAACCATTTGCAGCAATCTATTTGCCTTTTTGTGATTATCACTGTTTTCTCTTTGCCGTTCTCACTGCCCACACCACTACACACACGCGCGACTCGCTGGCACGCACGCACACGCTGGCACTTTCAGTATCGGCGGCTGCCTGCAAAGCGTTTTTGTTTTCGTCCGCAGATTCTGCTCTATGGCGAGACTGTTGCTCCGCCTGCTTCTCTGATGTCCACAGATATTCCTCCCTTTTCCGGGAATTATGTTTTTCCTAATGGAAATAATTTTGTATTTTTTTTCCCTTACACGCGAAGGTTTTTTACCGCCGCTTTCTACTTCTCATTCACGCACACACACTGACGCGCGGGACGCTCTCCGCCATCTGCTTTGCGCTCTCATTCGCTTACACTTACTTATTAGCTACGGCCACCTTGAGAATGCAGTTGCCACGGATTCCACTCGCTTCCTGTGGCTATTAGTTATTTATTTGTTATTTGCCCGCGTTTCTGATTATTCTCGGCCACACGGGGCCAGCCACAAATTACACCGTTTGTTCACTTTTCGTTAGGTATTTTTCCGTCTTCCGTCTCGGCTTCTTCTTTGCTTCGGTGTTTTTGTTGTTTTAAAAAAAGTCCACACGAATTTGTAAGTGTGACCAGCGCTCAGTTTTCGCATGTCGAAATATAGGTTCTAAACGCTTACAAATTCCATACTGGGGTCGAATTATCAATCGGGTAAGCGGGCGATGAGCTTGCCGATGGGGTTGTTGACAGTATATCAAAATATATATCAAAATGATACTATATATTTATTATTTGGTGGCTCGCTACTGAAAAGTCTGGCAACGCTAGTAGCTCAGGGCTGACATGTCTGGTATCTGGTCACATTTATATATCGAATAAGAGACGCATTTGAAACGGTGCTGCCAGACTGACTAGAAAGGTGTACAACTTTGCTATGAACAAGGAATCAATCGATATCGCCGGATTTAAATTCTTGTTATATTTGAAATGTTACTATATGTAGGCGAATTTTTAAAATAAACTTTTTATTAATTATAATATAATAATAATTATTTTTATAATGTCATAATTATAATAATAAAATGTATTTTATGAATGAGTTAGACGGACAATAGAGGTAGGAATAATAGATTGACAAAATCTCATCTAAATTAAACTAAAACACGCATTAAGTTTATCTGATTTCTCTAGTAATTATTACCCAGTAAGGCATCAATAATTTAGCAGCTTGCATGATGTTTGCATTCGATTTATGGATTACCAATATCTTCCATTTAATTTCTATTGTTTATTTCCTTTGCATATAAGAAAGCTTAACCCACAAAATTTCCAATTCCGACATGCCAACTCGCACTGACCATTTGGAAGTGGAAATCTAATTGGTAGATTAAATCATTACACAATAAAGGCTTTTAATATGACGATTTATTTAAATGAATCGCAAATGGAAAGCCCTCGTCGTGCGTGCAAACCCATGTGAATCGCCTTGTGTACTTAGCCCGATTAAAGCGACAATCACGTAGCACAGAGGCCCGCTGATAACGCCGGGGACTCCAATAAATTTTCACCACGTACCTTGATGATGGCGCCATTTGACGCTAAAGAGTTTTCTTAACGGGCCAGTAAATATTTTTATGAGACAGAAATCCCCAAAAGATTTCCCCCAATGAATTTGCACAGAGAAAAATGCTCTCCCCCTGTGACCAGAGACCTTGACACACAAATTTTTAATTTCCAGTTCTAAGCGGCGAAACGAGACTCACTTTCAAACCGCAGTGGAAGCGAGGGGGTCGAGCAAGATGTTCTATCTCCCCGTTGTATGCAAATAAGTTGACCAGCAACTGCTTCGATTGCCAAGCGAATTGGAAACCGCATGCCAGATGCGCACACACGCACTAGCAGCGGTCGCATCCAGTTCGCATGGAAAGTTTAATTGCGGCTGACTTAGAGCAGAGTCTGCAAGAGAACTTGTCCCACGATTAGGCATGATGGTGATGTACAATGTTCATGCACAGAAAAAAATATAAAGTCTTAAAGGGGGGAATATAGAATAAATAGGACATGCGCCCTATTTAGTTTTTTATGATAAAGAATTCTGCTTTAATGATTAATCAGACTCAATTCATATCTTAGTCCTAATTAAACATTTACAGTCAAAGAGGTAACTCATCTCCCTCTAATATATTTTATAAAAAAGCTGATGTAACATAGAACACTATTTTTCTGTGTGCAGTCGCGAGATAAAATTAATTGGCAAGCCTTAGAAACTGAAATTTTACTCCAAGAAAACTTGCGACCTAATTCCGTAGCCAGGAAAACCCTCCCGAGTGAGTCACTGGTAGGCCAGCCTAGGGAATTGCTCCCAGCTCCCAGCTCCCAGCTAGACCTGATCTCCGCCCACTCCTCCTCCTCCTGGCCAGAGCCTGCTCCGGGTTAAGAGGAAATCAAACACCAAATTGGCAACTTCACACACAGAGAGCCAAAACGACCACGAATATCAAACGTATATATTTGCCAGGCTAACTCGCATACTGGTTTGTCGTTTCGGCTGCGAGTGGCTTCTGCCTGGCCCGACTTGGCCCGATCCGATACCCGCCTGGATTCTTTGCTTTTTCGCTGCTTATGCATTGTAGTTTGGCCCGTTCGCCGTTGCTTTTTATCGCTCGCCACGGCCGCTGGCCGCTTTAGTTGAATTTCAAACGCTAGCGCGCGCGGTTGTCGGAACGTGTCCCGAAAAAACAATATAAAATATAAAAACAGACTCGTGAAACCATAGAGGCTTTGACAGGATCGACATTGGCCAAGTGAAAATCGTGTTGTCAGCCAAAAGAAACCTACGCGTGATCTTCGAATCTCTGACTGAACTCTGAACACGAGTAGAAGGAGCCAGCGGAAACTAGGACAAGTTCACGCAGACAGATCTGTTCCAGCCGATTGTGCGGATTGAGATTATGTAAGCACTCAGTTCCGTAGATCCCGGCAGACGCAGAATTCGCCGAAAAAAATAAAACCCAAATAACCAATTACCTAATTGTCATGCATCCGGCGTTATCGCCTGTCAACTTTCTACCCCCGCTCTTTTTGATTGATTTCTTCGCTTATTCGAGGCACGCACAGCGATTCCGCCGGACACTTGGACACCACTTGCACTTTCCTCCCGCGACAATTGCCTTTCGCAAGCGTTGCCTTTGTTTTTGTTGATTTTGAATTAATTATTCAGCACCATTGCTTGCTGCTGCGAGTGCGGGTGCAACGTGCCCGTTAAAACGAAAGACTTGAGCAACGAACTGAACCGAAACCGAACCTTTCGGCGTGTGTCAATTTCGATGGCGATCGGGAATGAAATAATCAAAATTACGAGTATTACTTTTTGCCGATCTCAAGTGCCAGCGCTCACCTGCTGACCCAATTACTCGGTTTCAGTTTCAATGCAAAAAATTAAGTGAATTTCTTTATTGTAAAAACAGTCTCTGGATTCTGACAGACGGACATGGACGTATTTAGCAGGCGCCAATTAAAGCTCAGCTGCACTAATTCGCCATAAGTTGAGAAGGCTTTCCTCTCGGACACTGTCTCTTTCGAGATAGAGAGTCTCTGCCTCAGAGTCTGTCTCAGCTCACTCACTTCCCTCTTGGAAGTCACATTCCGAGCTGACATTTGTTGCGTGCCTGTTGTTTGTTTGTGTCTGCCATGGCATTGCACCACCACCGTAGGGTAAATCACCTGGCACATGGATCTGGCCAGCAACAGGTGGCTATCTAATGCTCAGTTGTGTCTGACATATCTGTAACAAATTTCCAAAAAAGTTTTCTTTGCGTAGAGAGTGACAGGTCATTGAAAAAAGTTTGTTGGCTTGGTCAATTTCTTGGTTAAATCTTCATGTACAATTGCAGAAATAATGGTAAATTAATAGAATTTGTTAAATATATTGAATTATTTTGTTTTGTTTATTAATTTCCTTTTACTATATAAACATTAATTGTTATTTCCTGTCAAAATCAAATCAATTAATACTTTAAATAGTATAGTGCTATCTTTATTAAACCTATTATTCATTTAAAAATATATTATACAGACTTTGCACTTTATTTTCTAATTGCAAATTGAGGAGTATTTGTTTTTTCTTAAAAAACAATATTTTCCAAACCATCTCTGAGTTGTTTAAGCATCCTGTTATATTTTTATATGTTTTAATACATATTTATTTTCACTTCTCTAAAATTGTTCCCTTAAAAGTCTGAATATTTTTGTTTTGACTTATCTTATTTTGGCATTTAGTTGTAGAATTTAATTTAAAATTTGAAGCTAGGCATTTGAATTTCGACTTGGTTTTTCTCCACTTCTGATTCCGCATAGAAATCAAAATGATCCTTGGCCAAGATGTGTAACATGCCGCCACCCAGTCATGGCCATAAGCGAGAGTCTGCCGTCTGTCAACTGCCGTGGAATGGCTAGAGTGGGTCTAACCCGGCTGGGATGGACTGGCCGGGCCAGTTGCGGCGCTTCCTCAACGCACTTCGCTCCTGTTTCAGCCTAGTTAGTGGCCCCGTTTCGTCTTCAAGTCTGCAATTAATCTTATGTACATTTCGTTGGTAACGCCCAAAGTGATGGCCTGACTTGGTGTTGGTTTTTAGTCCTAATTTCGAAGTATCAGTGTCGAAATGGGGAGAAACTCTGTCAGACCTTTGGCTAATTGGATTGAGAAGGATGGACTAAATACCAGTTTAGGAAGGCTTTTGCTTGTGGGAATTTTCTATGCAACAATATTAATTTATTTTTTGATCACGTTGATATATCTGTTAGACTTAGGTGGGAGTAATCAATTTTGTAATTATTCTTCTTAGAAACCGCCTGCTAGCTTTGATATATTTAGGATCTTAAGGCCTTAACCCACATGTCTTGTTCAGCTTTTTGATGCCAGTGTCAAATTGGGAGAAACTCTGGCCAAACCTTTTGAGTTGTTGGCGAAGTTGTGTGTGCGGAGCAGCTGCCTGGAATGCCTCCTTGGTCTAGATTCTAGATATAGCTGTGGGGGGGAACCTGCACCTCCCAGTTGGCCATCAAATTGCAGCCTTTGGGAAAGTGCCGCTGTTGCTGTTGCTGCTGCTGCTGCAGCCTCTAATGATCGCCTCGGATCGCTAACGGATCGCCACTCCATAGCCATCGATAGCCGAACCGGCTGGAGAACTTGCTCCTCCGCCTAGTTGCATCATTGACCATGATGGTGCGGTAAAAGTGCGTTTTTAAAGAGAGAGAGCAATTGCTATTGCTCCATTTGGATTCTATTCGGAGTGAAATCTCCGACTGCCTCAACGAGTTTCGATTAGAATTATCAATCAATTTGTTAACATGCTTTCACTGAATAGAAACACACATAGCTCACGCACCTTGCCAATTCTGGTATTGCGACTCTGATGCCTGGCTTTGGATGCTTTAGCATAGCAAGTGCAGCTGGAACAATGTCCAGAGAGAGAGAGAAGCTTTCCCAAAAACACAAACCTCGTTCGACAGGCAGCCAAAACAAAGCGCTCGAAGCAGGGAAACCAGAAAAAATCTGGAGAACAGGGGGATGTTTGATGGAGATAACGGGGAGGATGAATAAGAATGCAGAATGGAGCGTGTGTGTGGAGTCCCAATGTTGGCCACAATTGCTGTTATACAACTGTTGTATAATGATGACCATTAGGCTAGTTTTTTATCATATCAAGTCGGGAATTGTAAATGGAATTGGAATTGGAATTGCAATTGATGTCACGACTAGTCAAGTTTGCTGCCTAAGTCTTTTGTTTAAAGAGAAAGATAACTAATCCAGTAAGTCTTCTAAATTGATGAAAAACTGGCTAGATTACTTAAGTAAATTCAGGAAATTAAAGTAGCATACACTTTTCGTTCAAATACAGTCATCAGACTGCTAATACGATCTCAATAGCTTCACGACTCGCCGAATGATCGATCCATTACCTGTTGCTCTATCAACTTTAATCATTATTATTAACATCTAACTACTATTATGATAGCAGACATTTTTCCAGTTAAGCAAAGCGCTTTATTACCTTACAAAAAGCCTTAAAATCCAAGCATCAAACACAAAGTGAAGTCTTGTTTTGAGTGAGACTTGAACTCATCTTCTTAAGCACCTTAGTAATGCTCTCTCTCAACTTTATCACAATTATCACCGTCTTAGCATCAACCCATGATGGAATTGGACAACGTGTTAAGGCGTCAACACCTTCTCCTCGCGCTGCTACTGCCACTTGTCTGCTTGTGTCCAATCACTTCGGCGCTTAATCGACAGCCGGATGCTGGCCAGGATTTCGAGTTGGCAGCACAGCTGGCGGATGCGGAGGCCCTGGCCAAGCCGGACTATGAATCCGATTCCCCCGACACACCGCACATACGGAAGAAGCGTCTGATATGGATCACGGATGACGGACGATTGGCCCTGCCGCCGGGCACCTCGCTGACATTTACCCCAACGATCGCCATGCCCCTGGTGCGGCATCCGCCGGAGGGCTTCTTCTCCAACTTAACCATCAGTTTTCCAGTCACCAGTAAGTGCTCGTGACTTTTCAATTAACTGTGAACTGATCTCTTGATCTCCTCCATCGATTGACAGTTGACTTTGACAAGCTGGGACTGACGGACAACCAGAATCCGCTGGGGGATCTGCCACCGCTTTTCGCCCGCTCCTTTGGCCATGAGGCGGGTCACATGGTGGGCGAGTATGTGGCCAGGTATTTGCATGTGCAGCGCAGGAAGCGAGATCTCAGCGAGCAGCAGAGCAGAAGCAACGAGGATCGCCCCTTCAAAGTACATGAGGAGGGACCAAAGTTTCCGGAACTGCCAGCAGGCCTGCAGCACATTTTCCACGGCGGCGAGCGTGTGCTGCTGTACGGCGTGGTGGAGGACTTCCTGTCCACCTTTGGGATGGACGGCAAGGCCTGCCTGTTGCGGACCATTTGCGAGATGCACTCTCGCAGCCTGGAGAAGTTCGGGGTCTTTGGCGAGATGACCAAGTTGTTCTTAACGTGAGTGAAAAAGCTTAAGAAGTTCATACTGAGATTAAATGATTAATCTCTTCCTTGCAGGGTAACAAAATCACCCTTCTCGGAACTGGTACCCGACTATGTCGAGGCTCAGGAGGTGGGCGAAGGTAAGCAGGCTCCGGGCGAGTGTTTTCCCTACTTTAAGGCCTGTCCCAAGAGCATCTTCAAGGCTTTGGCCAGCAAGTACAGCAAGCCAGCGCCCTCCGGCAAGACGAAAAGGACAACCACAACCACGAACAGACCCAAGGGAGAGTATCACGAGGAGGAGGTGATCCAGCTGCCTGTCACTAGGGATCGGGAAAACGATGTGTTCATGTAGATAAACTCCTGATTCCGCTCCTGCTCCTGCTGCTCGGCTGCAATTTCCATTGTTGACCTCGTCTACATCTTAGGCTTAGGAATGCTCAAAGTCACTTGTTTGTAGTTAACGTGTACTAATTAATTTATTATTATTTATATTATTTACGCATTGTATTTATTGTTAGTTTCATAGGCGTTGTTGTTAACTGCTGAGACTCGAGTCTCTGTTTGTATTTGTGGTCTGTAAATAATTGCAATTGTGGCATATTCCCCCTCGAGAAACCTCGAATAAATAGAGAATTAATTCCCATTACCAACTGTGTTGTACCTGCTGCTGCTATTCCAGCCGTTTTTCCACATAAATCACACTGCGTATACGTAATATGAGAAGGCATATTTCCCCGAGGAATTGATGATTAAATAATGCCAAACAGGTGTTTCAAATTTTCCACGGGTATGCAGTTCATGTAGTAGAAGATGGCCACGTTCCTGGTGATGCTGTACAGCCGAATGGCATCGCCCATCCAGTGGGCCTGGTGTCCGCCAAAAGTAACGAACCTCTGCAGGGCCTCATTGTAGGTGATCTCCTTATGGATGCCAAGGAGCTTTTGAAAAAAGAACTCTTCTTCAGAAGGGATTATCTCTGGTTAAAGCTCGACTTACCTCTATGAAAAGCGTAGGCAAAGACAGGTTGCAATCGCAGGTGGCATTATATCGGAGCCGGTAAAAGTGCAGACCCTTCAGAACGAATATATCCGACATGTCGGGTATATTGTTGCCCGTTCCAACGCGCAGCAGCAGGCGCAGGACATTCCTGTATTTGATCATCCGTTCGTCCTGGATGCCCTGCATCCTCGGCACATACGGACAGAAGCTGCGGCGGTCGTAGTGCGGATATACCTGGAATAGAGCCAGCCAGTAGAAGGTGCTACTGCAGCAGTGACCCCAAGCCGGTCCCGAGGGCACGAATGTGGGCAGCGGATGCTCCGCGAAGCTAAATTCCAGGGCTGGCAGGAAGACAAAGGACACAACACTGGGCATTCCTCCGGAAAGACGTTTTTCGCAGGCTAGGATTTCGTGAACGAATCCCTGATCACCGATCTCATGCGTTCGATAGCTGAGCTTGTACTGGAGTCCACTGGGACAACGGATGGCGTCCAGGCGCCTAATCGCTTCCCTTAAGTTTCCCCTCAGCAGAAGCTGAACACTCTCTGGATTCACGTAGCCATTGCTCACCATGGGATGCGTGGTGGGAGCCAGCAGATTGATATAACCCGGCTGCAAGGAATTGAACACAGGAGTCACCGGAAAGGGCATTCGAAAGCGCAGGTACTGCTCAAAGTTCAACGGAAAGTCTGTCTTGGATCCTCTGTAAAACGTTGCTGTGGCCAGGAGATGCTTCAGCATGTATTTGTAGACCACATCTTTCCCGGCCATTGCCTCTGTCAGCACCTGACAGATGGCCTCAGCATCCACCAGCCAGTCGGCATCACTGTCGTCGATCTCTCCGTAGTCCGAGATGAGCTTGATGCCCTCATGGAAGAAGACGTGCCCGTCGGGCATATAGAGCAGCGTTTCTCCTTTTAGTTTTCCTTGCTCCATTTGGGGAACTCACCTCGGGAACTGCTCGATGGCGACTGCAGCTGCAGAGCAGACACCGAGTAGGTGATTCTCCATTGGGTAACTTGATACGTTGTTTATTACTACGGTATAAGGCAGTTGCTGAGCTTAGAAGTTTGTGGAAATATGTGTCTAATGTTCTTCCCTTAATTGTTGATTCTTACTTTGAATAAATTAAACGTTTAAACGATTAATTTATATGTATTTTATGGCATTTTTAGCGTAATCAACAAGCACTTTAAAAGTAAATTAGAATATCCCTGTTTTATAGTTTTTCATTTATTTTATGCAAAATAAAGCTTATATTTAAATTACCGCCCAACTTGGGACGGAAACGTTATCAACTGGCGTTATTTAACACTTAAGTTGACTGGCAATGTTTATATTCACATGTAGGTAGGCATATATTTGCTGTTTAGTTTTTATTTTAATTTAATCTTAAATTAAATATATTTGTCTTACAACTCAAGCTTTATTTTTTGCTCAAATTAAAAACATAAACAGCACGAACGCAGTATCTCGTTTGTACACTTCCCAGCACTAATTTTTCACGCTTTTGGTGTCTATGCACTTCCCCCGGCTGGTCACACTCGACAGCTTTGTTTTGGTTTTCGCAGGCGAGAGAGTTCTTTTCGTTTATTTTATTTACCAGAACTCTGCACAAACAACCAGCGCGCGTTACGTGTTGCACAGATGTTTGCGGAGCGCCGGGGCAATCAATAAGCGAGCGGTGAGTTGGAAGTGGCGGGGCAAAAGGGGATGAGAAAGCAGCACCCTCCGCCACCTTTAGGAGCGGTGGCTCCCGAACCGGAGCGGACGGCGACGGCGATGGCAACAACAACCACAGGGTGCAGTGGCGGCGGAGCGAAGTGAAATGAGTCAGGCGATATAGTGATGATGTGCTGCTTCTGCTTGATTGAATTGGATTATCACGATATGGGCCTTCAGCCTTCAATTGCCTCGCTCGCTCGCTCGCTGGGCCGCCGCCGGTCGGCGTTGTAGTTGTTTACATTGCGCGGACGTGGCGCAATATATTTTTAATCTTCTGCTGCGGCAACCTGCTGATTAAGATACACACCACCACTCGCAGATAACTTGGCACTGAGCACTCACTGGACATGGACGTGGCGTCGACGAGCAACGCAGGGGAGCCTGCATCGGCATCGGTTTCCATATCGGCATCGCCACCCTCCAGCAACGAGGCGGCAGCGGGCTCACAGAGCGACGCCTCCGAGGAGGAGGAGTATCTGGACAACAGCATCGAGCTGCGGGGCTACCTGAGCAAGTGGACCAACTACATTTACGGCTGGCAGCCGCGCTACATAGTCCTCAAGGACGGCACCCTCTCCTACTACAAATCCGAATCGGAATCGGACTTTGGGTGTCGCGGAGCCATCAGCCTGACCAAGGCCACCATAAAGGTAGGTGCTCCAGCCACGGGGCGGGATAGCAACAGCCACAGCAACAGCTCCTCCTCCCGGCAAGTGTTTTCAATTGGACTAATAAAAAAGTAATGGGCGTGAGTGTGTGCGCATGTGTTTTTTCGGTCAAAGCAACAGAACTCGATGACCCAAGTCGATGCCAAGTCCATTTCCATTTCTATACTCATTCCCTGTCCGGGGTCTCACTCCCATTCCCATTCCGAGCGACGCAATCAATGCAGCGCAATCAATTAACGTTTCTGCTGGTGGCGACGAAAATAGACCAAATTGAAGTCATCAATGTAAGTGAGTGGGGTGACGCCCGCTCTCTCCCTTCTGGAGTCTTCTGGCTTGGCCTGGCCTGGCCTGGCTTGGTTGGGGCTAGCTGCTGACAGGAGGGCGTGTTGTGACTGCCCTGGGAAGGAGGGTGTTTCAAACAATGTGTAGTGTGTACTTATCTATTTATTCTGTCGAAACTGCCAAAAACCACATAAAAACCTAAGTGGTGACTCACAAAAGCGCTCATTCCTGTAATTTGCACTGTAATTTTGTGGGGAAATTGGGGACTAATCTAGTCCTTGAAATGTTTCTGTAATCATGACAGTTCCACACTTGTTTCTTTAGCGATTCCACTTGATGATATTTGTAGATTTATGACTTATCTTTGGAAAAGAATGAATCATAAATCTGTATTTCAAGAACTTGCCTATATTTCGCCTTAATTTTTCTATAAATAAGTACAAATAATTACAGGTTTGGGGCTCTCATTAGCATTGAATTTTTGCAATTTAATGAAGTACATTCCCACATTAATTACCTATAATTACACCTATTCAACTGAAACTTATTCGAACTATACATATATATTTCCCTTGCCCAGGCCCACGAATCGGATGAGCTGCGCTTCGATGTGGTGGTCAACAATCTTAACAACTGGTGCCTGCGAGCGGAGACCAGCGAGGACCGCATGCACTGGGTGGAGGTGCTGCAGCTGTACAAGGAGGACACCGGCAGCACGGACACCACCTCGCTGCGACGCCATGGCAGCACCATGAGCCTACAGTCGAACACCATCTCGCTGACCAGCGGCGGAAGCCTGAAGAAGACGCAAAGAAATCTGCGCGAAAAGGTGGGCGAACTGGAGACCTTCAAGGACATTCTATTCGGACAGATCGAGACGCTGCAAAGATACTTTGACGCCTGCTCGGAGTTGAACAAGAACAATGCTCAGCCTCTGGACCTGGGCGATGGCCTCAAGTGCATTGATTTCAAGGTAAAGTAGAACACAATTAATTGGGAAATCCCGCTAAATAAAATAGTTTTATTTGCAGGGGGAATCCATTACGTTTCGGGCCACTACGTCCGGTGTGCTCACCACATTGCAGCACTGCCTGGAAATCATCGCCGAGAGCGATGATTCATGGAAGCGGAAACTCGAGCGTGAGATTGATAAGCGGCGTCGTTCCGAGGACCAGAGCAAGTAGGTTTTAATCGGGGAACTACCACGGGAGACTGCATTTTCAAGTTCAAGACTGATTTTTAAATTTTATTTACTCGATTAATTTGTATTAAAACAAATAGCAAGATTTTTTATGGCTTTATAGCTTAAAGAAGGACTAAACTTTGCAAATACGAGTCATTAATAAGCTTATATATTTTATCACTATGGTTCTAACAAGTTTTTACTTAAAATTATAAAGTTAAGCCCTAAAATTCCTCTGCTTTTTATTCTTTTACAGAAAATTCAAGGATGAAATCGAGAAAATGAAACGCTTGTCATATCCTGGCCCAGATTTCGAGGTAAGTCCCAAACCATATAGCCTGTAATGAGTGACAGAGAGCAATTCAAAGCGAAATCGCTTTCACGGTCAGTGTTGCGCGCATATCGGGGCCAAACACGTTCCCACCGAAAAGAAAAAAAGCAAACAAAACAAGCGAAATCCGTGAAGTGATTTGCGTGTGATTGGTCTGCGTCTTAAAATAAACACTCGCCGGTTTGACGTTGTGTCAGTGGAGATTTCATCATATTTACGGAAAGTAGAACACGCAGTACTATTATTTAAGCGATTCCGATTGAATCGTGGACCTGACACGGAGCTCCCCTTGTTCTGATCTTATCAGAGGGCACATGCAATGATCTCTTCTACCATTTCCGCCTTAGTTAAGCCTTTATTGTTTGCCCTTTCAATTACATTTTAATGGCACACGTCCAATAATTGTAGGAAATGTGATGATGGAGTTGTAGTGAGTACTCGACTTGATCGGGACTTCTTGGTTCCATCGAATGGGGACTACTCAAGCGCACAAAGTGGGCGTCTAGACGGTTTCTTTAGTTCGGATTGACAGACTGACTGACAGTCGTTGCCGGTGGAAGATTTACCTCGCGCCACTATTGCAGACATTGAGGTTGACAAATGATCAAAATAGTTGCTTCAGCAGAGGGTATATCAATTGATAGAAAGTTGATTAAATCTGTAGCTTATGTGGGATATTTGGAATGAAATCTTGGACAAAATATATATAGTTTTATGATTAATAGGTAACTCGATATATTACTTAGTATAAAAGCTAGAGTTAAGCCTGAATTCTTATTCAAAAATGTATATAAAATAACTTTAAAAATTTTAGGGATTTAGGAGTAATATTTTATTAAGAACAATTCAATTCAAGTATATCCCCCCTTAAAAAAGAGTATACAAAATCCACCTACTTCCACAGAGCCTCCTCACATGTCTGCCTGTTATAGCCTGGCTTACAGCTGTCGGCTTTATGGCGTTTGAGCCAGGTTTGCGTTGGTCAGTCGGCGGTCAGCGATCGAGTCGCCAACACGTACAAATCATAAACAAATTTTTTGCGGCGAAAAATTCAAATCGAAACCGTTTCTTTTTTCATATTTGTCGTCGTCGTTGTCGCTTTTAATTGAGTTTGCTGTGCAGATTGTGAAATTCCTTTCGGTTGCATTGAAAGAGCTATTAAAAATACTTGCCGAGCGAGCTGTGCTGGCTCATGTTGCAAATCTGAAATCGGGGCACGCACAAATACATAAATATAAATAATACCTATTCGTATATATATACACAAAGTTATAAACAAAACTAAGGCGGCATGCCCTCGGCGCGATTTATTTGGCGCTCCGGTTTTCAGAAGGGCAAAGTCAAACAAATTACGGTACACAGGCGGAAAATATCTCACAAAATTTAAATTTTAAGGAGTGTTTTGAATAAAAAAAGTGGAATTTTTTAAAGGCTAACGATGTGTTGGAAATAAATTAATAAGCTAAGGGAGAGGTCTTTATTTAGTAATGATAATCGGGATATGTACTATATATGTTATACAATTTATTTATTATCTCATTTATCTGGTTTATGAATTGTGTAGTGTTATATATTTTGTGTAGTGCTGAAAATGTTTATAAACAAAACTTGCAGCATACACATTATATGGTGTTTAGATAGGAATTTGTTTAGATTACAAAATGCTTATCAAGTGGAATCCCAAATGCTTCGGTTTATTAACTGCAAGTGGGGCTTTATCTGAGTATATATACATAATAAATTGGGATATAAGAATTGTACAATAATAATATAATAATATAAGTGGGGCTTTATCTGAGTATATATAAAAGTGAAAAAGTTGGGATATAAGAATTGTATAATTCAAGTATGAGTCGTGCTAAAATAGAGTTTTTTATAAGTTTCTGTCTTGACTAGAAGTTGCATTTATTTGTTAGGCTATTATTTACTTGGTTTCTTAGTTATTTCTATGAAAAATTATCTTAAAAGTGTGCAAACTAATTTCTTTATAATTTATTTCACTTCTCAGAATCTTCCTTCATTATTATTTCCTTTCTTTATTATTTAAATTTCTCTCAAACTATTGATACAATTTTCTTTAGTGTCTTCAAGTTTCTACCAAATGAGGGGGATTAAACGGTGGTTGTTGCTGCTCGGGTTTTTACAGCTAAAATTGGCCTCATTTGTGGGCCAAAAGCAAATTCCCCACCCCTGCTCCGGCACCACTTGACTCCTCCGCTCCCCTTGTAAACCCCACGCATTGATTTATTATTCAGAGAAATCCTTTTCATTGAAGCTTTTGCTGTGCGGGGCTTTTCGCTTTTAACGCACATCCTCTCTCGCACGCTCTCTCTCTCTTCGTTCGTCACCGCGCTCCTGGCTCTCAAGGCTCTGCTGGCTGGCAGCCAGCAACAGTTTGTTTTGTGTCCTTGCGCCAAACGGAAGGATTCGCGTGGACACGCTAGCTGGCTGCCCTCTCCGCTTGCTCATTCGTTCGCTCGCTCGCTCGCTTGCCTCTCTCACCCTTTGGTGGCCACGCAATCCTTTCCCTCCCTTCGGTTCTCAGACGCTCTCCCACTTAATTTCCTGCTGTGCGAAAAGGAACACTTTTTTTCAGTGATTAAAATTCGTGGTAAATTCGTGGAGGAGCCTGGTAAGGGGAGACAAGACGACGCCTCTGGGTTAGGGCCAGAGTCCATAGGCCATGACTTCATCGCTGGCCCACATTCCGCGGCGCCACTTGGCCAGAGATGAAGACGTGGCCAATGACGATGATGATGCACTCGTAGGGGGGCGTATGGCCGCGCACATGTCTGCATTAATTAATAAATATAAATTCAATTCCGCAAAAATTCCATTTGAGGAATTGGGTGCCTGTTGCCGTTCTGGGGATACACGAGCCACCTCGCAGACGTCAGATTAGAGTACAGTAGGCACTAGTTGTAGAAGAACAATGAATTAAATAAATGATAGATAAATATATAGAAATATTTAGGAAGTTCTTAACGAAAAGTAAGCCTCACTGCTTTCAGTTTCTTAAATTCTAAATTTTAACTGAAGGCATCATTCTTTCTCTTCTTCCCACAAAAGCCATAGTCTAGCTCCATGTTATTTACGGGCTTACCCCCTTTGCCTAGTCAGGTAATGGAATTCAAAAAGTTCCTCTTAATAGTATTTCCTTGGGGGGTTTCCACTGCTTTAATGGCACTCCAGCCGGCAAGCACCAAGCCCCGTCTGGCGTGGTTCTGCTTACGTATTCATGGCACAATGATGCGCCTTTGTGTCCATTATGCTCGCCCAATTACGCATGCCAGCCGGAGAATCTCCGTTCGCAAAAAAACAACAGCATAAATTGGATTTTCTTGGGCCATTTGGCTGCACAGACAAGTGTCGTCGATTAATTTATACAAAGCACGTTCCATTTCTTTCCAATTGGATTGAATGCGGTTTCGTCATTAAAATTAATTAGGCCGAACCTTCAAATATATACTTATATATATTATATGGGCTTTGTTTCATTTCTCCCACTCAAACTTTTCCTTTCACTCTCCGCAGGAGGGCCCACATTCCACATTGCCCGAGGATGAGTTCTTCGATGCGGTCGAAACGGGCCTGGACAAAATCGAGGAGGACATGCAGCTGCGCTTCAAGCTAAGGCTGCAATCCCAGATCTCCCAGACGCTGGTCAATGTGCCACACGAGGCGGTGGCCGAGGGCGAGGAGGCACGCGAGGAGTTCGGCACGGGTGCCGAGGCCAAGAGCCATGCCCTGTGGCCGGAGGTAAGAACCGGAAATAGCCAATACGCTGGCAGGTGACTAATTGGACTTAATTGGTTCTATTTCCGCACGCAGATCGATCGCGTGTGCAAGGAGCAGCTGCACTATGCACGCGAGGGCGTTGGCCAGGACGGCAACGGCTGGCAAATCTTCGCCGACGAGGGTGAGATCAAAATGTACAAACGCGAGGAGGAGGTTAATGGTCTGGTGATGGACCCCCTGAAGGCCTATCACACGGTCCAGGGTGTGACGGCGCGGGAGATGTGCCATTACTTCTTTATGCCGGAATTCCGAAATGACTGGGAGAGTGAGTGCTTGGATTTTGGCTTAAAATTAATAGAGTTTCCGTAACTAACAGTCTTGTATTTTACAGCCACCTTGGAGGACTGCACAATTCTGGAGAAAATCTCGGCCGACACCCTGCTCTTTCTGCAAACCCACAAGCGCATCTGGCCGGCCAGTCAGCGGGATGCACAGTTCTGGTCGCACATGCGCAAGATCACCGACAACCTGGAGGATGGGGCCCGGGACATGTGGGTGGTGTGCAACAACTCCACGGAGTATGCCAAGCAGGAGTCCAAGAACGGCAAGTGTGTGCGCATCTTCCTCACAGTCATACTGGCCTGCCAGACGCACCTGCCCGAGGGTTATGTCAAGGGTCAGCCGCTGAATCGTGAGGATCTAACCTGCAAAATAACCTACTGCTCTGTGGGTAAGTATCTCTAACAAGATATAACCAAAAGAATCTCTCTGATTAGGGCCTGCTTTTCAGTTAATCCCGGAGGCTGGGCGCCCGCCAGCGCCTTGAGGGCCGTCTACAAGCGCGAGTATCCCAAGTTTCTGAAGCGCTTTACCGGCTATGTAATAGATCAGTGCAAGGACAAGCCCATTATGTTCTGATATTTGCCATAGAAGCCACAAAGCTGAATTGGACTTAATCCCTAAGGGGAAGGCCAGCGGTGAAGCGCCCGGAAACTCCAGTTTTATAAACCTTAACCCCGTGCGTGTGTTCTGTAAGCGAAATGTTGAAATTCCCATTTTGTAATCGCCGTAAAAGCAACTCTAAGATGTAATTGTAACCTGTCTAGCCCTAAGTAATAGGTGTAAGCGAACACACACAATCATTGTATAGCTCTTAGTCCCGAAACAGTCTATCTATCTATCTTTCTATCTGTAATGTATATCTGAAAAATGCTTTAAATGCAACAATTGCAACAAGAAGGATGCGCGAGGAAGCTTACCTTTCGGTGTGAATCTATACTATATACCCGAGGCATCTCTCTCTCTTTTACTCAACTCTGTCAAGTGTAAATAAAAGCCACTTATTGTTATCTCCCAAAAAAAAAAAGTATAAAGATGATATGTTTTCTTTATATGTCATGTCATGTATTTTACTTTAAAGTTTCTCATTGTTGCCGCGAACTATGCATGTTCAATGTACATAAACTGTGCTGTTTTTAGAAGAATTTCGTGTGTAATTTTACAACATGTTTATGTAGGTTCTCTTACTTAATAACACTTCTATTTTGTTTTCTTGTTTATTCCAAATTGTACAACCAAGTAATGCAGTTGAAGAATTTCAAGTAAATGCCTTTCGCCTTTTGCTGTGCAGTCTGAAGAGTTGCTAATTAATTAATTTCAACTTCAACTTTATAAGTTTATCCTCGTTATCCTTTATCGTTAATGCATTTCATATCGCTTGCAATGTACTCGTGTTGTGTCATATTGTCATGTAATTGGTTGCTTGGTTGTGGTTGTTTGTCGTTGTAGCTATTTGGAAAATAGATTACATACAATACATTTATGTATAATATATGGTACAGGAGAGAGCGGGGTCTGTGATGCTAGTTTGGCAAATATTTCGGCTATATCTTTTGGGGGGTCTGTCTCGGGTTCAGTAGTTGAGAGCCTATGGAAATGCATGCTGGCTTACGACTTTGGCCTTTGGTAATATCCTTCCATCTAACATTTAATACGCTTCTTACATATGCTTTCGGTAGAGCTGGGAAAATATCGATTCTCAATGCAACGATCAATTAAAGAAAATGTTGCATAAATTACTTTATGGAAGAAATTTACATCCTACACTAAAGAGATCAGTATATAGTCAGGAAAATAAGAGGATGATAATGATTTCAAATTGTAAATAATACAAGTTGTTGTATATTTCATCTTGAAATTGATACATTGATTCTTTCAAATAATAAACCAAAACCAACAGAAACAATGATATGGATGCTAAAATCGATTTTCTCCAGGCTCTATCTTCCAATATTGTTATTATTTTCGATTTGTTGAAGTAATTGTATGACGCTTAGCTATGTACAACAGTTTCATAAACTATCTGAATGCGTTCTTGTTTTCAATATATTATTGTATCCCCGTGTAAATTAATTTAATTCATTTAAGTAACTAGCTAACAGTTGTCAAGTATTCTTCTTGCCGCAAAACACTTACAAACTGATGCAAAAATGGGTTCAATGGAAACAAACAATGTCTGGTTTAGTTCAACGAAAAAAAGTTCATAATTCATTCCACTACAAAATGCAAAGAATCAGCACAAAGGCCCATTGTCTTGTTTAGTATTGTTATGCGTATATATAGAGTACTATATATTTTCATGTGCGCCCCCTGCCTTGAGATTTTCTTGAGATTTTTGAGATTTTTCTTGGCCGGCAGAGCAGCAGCAGCATCATCATCTGCGGCCTGCCGCAGTGCGGTTTATCATACATTAAATGCTTAATTTAGGATCTATAACATTAATTTATTTATATCCGTCTCGTCGACTCGTCCGTCGTCTTTATGTTCACTACACTTACGCTGCTCTTGAAGTTCAACTAAGCATAATCAGTGTGTAAATAAGTCTTATTGGTTATTTCTCGTGCTGTTGCCATTCGATTCTTTAGTTGAAAATCAAAATTCAAAAATCCCCCACGAAAATCTGCTCGTACTGCTGGTACATGAACGCTTTTTCCGTTGTAAATAGTTGAGTTTCCCTTTGTAGATTTCTCTCTTGCTTTTGTAGGTATCGTTTTTTATGTGAACCAGAGATAATATAAAGATTTATATTATCCTTAGTTCAGCTTTGGAAGTGTGGGGCCTCGACGGTCAAAAGTCTGTCAAAGTCTTGATTTGATTTCCGCATTACTGGGTGGATTTGCAACAAATTTTACAGTTTCGTTTCGCGCTTATATAGTACATTCAGTTAAGATTAGGCTTTAAAATTAACTCCCCGAATCCGGGTCAGGGGGCTCCGGTCTTAGACATTTATCTGGAAAGCCTCCCGCTGCAGCTTCTGGTTGGCACGCATTCGTGGCGACGTCTGGGTCTTCGTCTTGTCGTTGGCATCCGAAAAACGAGCTGGTGGATTTATGTGGTCCTGATAGTTTGGTGGATAGTTGGATATGCTAAACGTACAGGGTTCTGATTACGTAAGTAGCGGCATTCGGTATCGGGCTAACACGGCTTACATCTAGATCACCTACCTAAAAGTAGTTTCTTCGTTGTGGCTCGAGTAGCCACTGGAACTGCGGACATGTCGCTTGCCGCTCGTCCCGGGCTTACCAGCCTTCCGGGCGGCAAACGGTGGCTTCGATTTCCGGGTCATGCTAGTGGGCGTGGTCTCCGAAGAGGACGAGGTCTCATCTTGGGTATCTAAAAAGGGGGAAGTTATCCCTTGAGTCATGCCTTGAGATTCCACAGAGGGGAGTGTAAGAGATTGCAATAGGTTCCAAGGAATCTTTAGGGGTTCCTTGAGGACTCACCACGTTGGGCGCGATACTTGGCCGAGTTTAGAGCGCGTGCAGACACATCATTGTCGGACTCGGAGCCGAGTGTGTCATATTCTGTAATTGGGATGTGAAGCGTTAGGATTTTCCTAACTTCGGAATCTGTTGAACCTGGATTGTCCGATTCTAAAAGTTTAGTACGATTCGATGGATACGTTGTTTTTGTTTGTTGATTAATACGAGATGAGGTACGGTTATGAGAATGGAGAGAAACGTTGAGAGCAATGAGAAACGGGGTTAAAACCAAGGGCACACTGGCTGGGAAGAGGTATAAGGATCGTCGGGATAGTGGCGACTGTGACAAACGATGATTCAATTTGGCTTACAGCTAGCTAGGGTTAAGGGATAAAGGGTTTAGATGGACAAGTGGATTAGGGATCAAGGTAAGGGTGCAGGTATGAAAGTGAGTCCTAACCATAGCTACCTTGGCTCTCCGAGTGCGGATCCCTGAGGCGGCCCACTTTTCGACGCACCTTGGTGTACTCCGGCTCCTTGGACTGTCAGAAAAATGTATATTTATGGTATATATTATTTCGATTGAACATCATTATACTCACATGATAGCTCTCCGGCTTGACATCGTGGTAGACAAAGGATCCGCGCACCGAGTGATAGGGCCCACTGTACACATTGCCACTGTAGGAGCTCTCGCTGTACGTTTGCTTATTCAGCTGAAAGGTGGCATAGGGACAAATGTCCTCGATGTACTCATTGCCCTCCGCCTTGCCAAAGCTCCCCGAGTCATTGGAGTTGGAGCCCCGCGGAGCAGAGGTGCCCGGATTGCAGCGCACGGCCAGGTATTGCTGGTCCCGGTTCTGTTTGTTCTGCAAATTGGCCAGCGACGGGGACTCCGACATCGAGGAGCTGGCCAGCCGGGCCTGGTTGCTCAGTTCTACTTGAGATTGTAGGAGGGAAAGGTTTTCATTTAGTTTTAGGTTTCTTAAAGTGTCATTTCTCTAAGAACAAAGGCATTCAACTCACTTCTTTTTCGTAGAAAAAGAGCGGCTCCTATGAGGGCCAGCAGCATTAGCAGGGAGACACAGATGGGCAGCAGCAGCTTGAAGTTGGCATAGAAGGGCAGGTCACTCAGATGGGAGACAGGTGTGGAGTGATCGTTGTTGTACATTACTAAAATATATATTGAGTTTAATAATTTTAATAGTTTTACCAAAAAAGAAAACCCACCTCCTTGGGTAGACAGCGTGGTAAAGTTGTAAATAGCCGTGGTCGAGCCCGCATTGTTGTGGGCCGTCACCTTGAGCTGGTACTTGGTGCCCGGCGTCAGATCACTGACCGTGTAAATCCTCTCCGTGGGTGCTATGTGGTTGGAGACCACCGTCCAGGAGGACCTGGCATACACCCTTGACTCGATCATGAAGTACAGAATGCCGCAGCCGCCATCTCCCCAGGAGTCCAGCCAGCAGGTAACACTCGTGGAGTTATTGGTGATCATCTGCGAGTGCTTGGGCTGCACGGGAGGATTGCCCTTGGTGTAGGAGTTGACTATATCGCAGGGCAGTCCGGTTCCTATCTTATTGTAGGCCGTTATATAAAGCTGATAGCGAGTGCCACACCACAGGTTGTTCAGCAGATGCGAGGTGGTCTTGGCATCCACCTGCAGCTCCTCCCAGTCCCCATTGTCCCGCTTGTAGTTGATAACATAACCGAGGATAGGACTGCCGCCGTGACTGTTGTCCAGCCACTCCAGCAGCAGGCTGTCCGTGTAGCTGTTGACCACGGTGAGATTGGGTGCCTCTGGTGGCACCTTCACCACTATATTGTAAACGATCTCATCCTTGCCCCAGGTATTCTCCACGCTGCAGGTATAGTTGCCAGCATCGCTCGCCTGGCACTCCTTCATGTACAGTGTTCCATTCTTGGCTATTGTCTTGCGAGCACTTGTCTCCATGTTGTGCCCATCCTGCCGCCAAATTGTGACAGGAGCTGGGGCACCCACCTTGCGGCAGGGCAGCTCCAAGTGCTCCTTCCAGGGAGTAACTATCCGCTGGCTAAAGGACACGATCCGTGCGGGTACCTTGTTGTTTGGCGGCACTGTTACCACTGCTGTTTTCTCACCCTCGCCCATCTTGGTGGAGGCCGTAAGCCAGAACTGATAGGTGGCGGATTCCTGTGTCCTCACAGTCTCGTGCATCTCCACATAGGGTCCGAGGAGGCGCTTATGGGTGCCCTCCTCGCGTCCACCCTCCAGCATGGACATATAGAAGGTGTAGCCGGTCTAGAGGGGGAGCGGTTTTTAATGTAATTTCTCTAAAATCTTTAAAAGGGTTAAGGAACTTTAAATACTAAAATAAAATCTTAAATTACAAAATAAAAATACATAAATTTATAATATACTGATTATTCCAATATTTTCTTTGCTCATCCATTGCTTATGGCTTTCCTTTTTTATTTTCCGGCAACTGACCTTGCCTGTTCCCACCCTCTCAGGACTAACGTGACCAAATTTGCAATATCCTTCTTTCTTTAAAAAATATATACTCACAATGTCACCGTTGGGCAGGTCGGGCGGCAGCCAGGATATTATGATTTTTGTGCTCGACGCGGGTATCGCCTTGATGGCCTGCGGGGCGGAGGGCACTGCATTCCGCGAATCCAATGCGATTGCACAAATAAATGCACAAAAAAAAAATAAAAAAGAAGAGAATAAATATATGTAGGGGTATGTGTGGTATATGAATAAATGTATACATCAGCGACTGGGCATGAGGACGTGGCAGGATGGGATTGGTATTGGGATTGGGTTTGGGCTTGGGCTTGGTATCGAGAGCGGAGGGCGCACCTCGTTTGCGTTCATTGAACCGAACGCCACTTACCATCCTCGTGGGTGCGGCAATAAAACGGTTTGGTTTTCATGCCATCGCCTACTTTGGTGTAAGCCAAAACCCAGACCGTGTAGTTGGTGTACTTGCGCAGATTCTCGATGGTGACGTATTGATTTGTTGACTTGACAACCTCCGGATCGGTTTCTGAGGAGCACGAGAGAAGGGAGAAAGAAGGCGGCAGAGAAGGTGCCGCACAGAGAGACGGCGAACAATTAGCGTTGATTGGAAATATGAGGAGCGGACCGTGAAGTGGGCTAATTAATTGGCGAGTGCCATAAATTTCTGAAATAAGTTGCTTCTGTTTGGGGTTGAAACGGACGGCATTCGGGACACATTCCACAGCCCGGTTATTGACCATCGCTTTCCCGCTCCCGCCTTGCTGTTGCTGCATAAATGCATGGAATTCCCCGGGGGAAAACCAAGTAATTGGTTGCCACCCATGGATTCCGGAGTAATGAGTTGGTTAATTGGGAGTTATGCCATTATTGTGTCTCGAACATGCGCTAGCTACCACAGGATCTTTAAGGTTTTATTGGACACTCGGACCCTGATACAATTGCAAATTGCAAGGGTATACCAACTTCAGCTTCCTAAAGTTAGCTGATTTTCTTGTATTTAAATAATTTTAATATATTAATAAATATTTAGTATTTTAAAGTCTTTAAAAAACAGTTTGATTACGAGATTTTTATATTCGAAGCTCATTTTTGCATGTATTTTTGGAATATTTGGTAAAACTTATCTAATATTGATTTTATATAGTCCTGCTTATTAATTAATTAAAAAAATGAAGTGAACAATTTATAGAAATATTTAAAATACCAAAAAACAAACTGAAAAAAGGACTGCATATTTATAAACCCTTGTTCAATCTTTCTATAAAATATTCCCCGAGAAGAAGCCCAGTTAAGACCCTTCAGATTGGAACACTCAAAACTTAAAGGGAAAACTTTCAGTATGAGAACACGAGCTGCATAAGGGACTTACCGTAGAGCTCGTCCACCGATATGTAAAACACTTTGTAGCCCTTGATTTTGCCGTTTTGGCCGTCAATGTCCGGCGGCGACCAGGTGATATAAATCGATGTGGAGCCGAGGACATCGCACTGCGGCGACTCTGGCGGCGCCGAGGGAACTGCAGCGAGAAGGAAAAGCCAGGAGAGAGAAAAAGTTTATTAAACGTTTTTCTTACACTAAGAAAATTGTAATTTCAATTTCAAATTTCAAAAATATGCAGCAAAGGTCCTTTAAAGATTGTCTTCCACCGAAGGATTATTTAAAGACTCTCCAAGGAAAACTTTTTTAACTTTTTCTTGGCACATCTTTAGAAATTCTTGAAAATTTGGTTTGATATATTCCAGTTTAATCTTGAAAATAAATCCATTTAATAGTTAACCTTAATTTTTCTTAGTGCACTTTCCCTCAAACCCGGACT
The DNA here is from genome assembly GCA_008042675.1 of Drosophila seguyi. Lineage (NCBI taxonomy): Eukaryota > Metazoa > Arthropoda > Insecta > Diptera > Drosophilidae > Drosophila > Drosophila seguyi. The sequence continues at coordinate 31,139 of VNJU01002087.1, forward strand.
CAAAGTCAGACTGCAGGGCACCCAGTGTCCGTGGTGCTGGTCAGATTTCGTGCACGGGCAATTAACAAATCCAATCAATGTATGCCAGCTGACTCCTGGAAACAACCGCCGCTGCCGACCCTCTCTCCACAGGATACATTCCAGAGGCTTTGCCCACATGCCCCGCCCACTCACCGTCCTCCATTGTTTGCACGGCAATCTCCTTGCTGGGCGGTCCGCTGCCCTGGCTGGTGTAGGCCTGGACAATCACATGGTATTGAGTGTACTTGTTGAGGTTGGCCAGCACCGTCTCCCCGCCAAAATGGGAGCGCACCTCCACGGTCTTAAAGCTGAAGCCCTGGGTGGGATTCACCTCCTTGTCCTCGGGCGTGAGTGACATCTGGTAGCCCACATAGTAGCCAAGCAGGATGCCATTCCAATGATCCCGCTCGGGAGCATCCCAGGTGACAAAGATTTCGGTGGAGCTCTTGGGTTCGGCCCGCACGGCCAGCGGCGGGCCCGAGGGCACCTCCTCCAGAGTGGTCACCTGAACCACCTCGGAGAATTCGGAGGCTCCTAACTTATTCTCTGCAGACATGCGAATGTGATAGGCCTTTGCCGGGCGTAGCTGCTGAATGTTTACCACGGTCACAGAACCGGCAATGGTCAGGTGCTCCGAGTTTTGCCAAATGTCTAAGAGAGGTAGGAAGTATTTTAAAATAAATACAACAATGAAGTAGTAGAAATTATTACCCGATATCTGTTTGTAGTAGATGTGATACTCCTCAATGGGACTGTTGCCCGCAAAGGGCTGGCTCCAGGTAAGCTGCAGGCTGCGTGACTGCTGCGAGTTGATCCGTAGGTTCTTGGGCTGCTCGGGCACCTCCTGCACAATGAGCTGGATGGACATCTCGTCCTAGGGACAAAGGAAAAGGGCGTATGTAAGTTCCAACCCATCCTACACAGCTGGACGATGGCATGGTTGTGGAGTTGCCGCATTAAGAGTTCATTTGCGACCAGTGAAAGTCATGACAGGCAGCCAGTTGCAGCTGTTGCTCGAGTCTCATTCAAATTGCCATAAATTAGGGTTAACAGCAGTTTCGGTGGTGTTATGAGGAGCAAAGGGGCTCTTTGGTTATGGGGGATACTTTTCCAACTTGCCGACAGACGGGGTTTTTGGGGCAAAAGTTTGGCTGGCAAGTTGTGAGATGAACGTGTGTGTTGCAGGTTGTCAGGCAACACACACATAATTTAAGGATATGCACACAGAAAAATGATTTATTTAATGTGTATAATATATTAATATCTAAATATAAAGTTAGATATATTTTGAATAAATATTTAAAGTTTAAAACGTCTTTAAAAAGTTGTTAGAAGCTTAATATATAGATATTTAATTCACAAAGTATTTGCTACTTCAAACCTTTTGGCACCTTTTTCGCAAAGGGAATTCAAGACTTTAGTTGTTTCCACGAATTTAAGAAATTCTTTTACATATATTATAAATTACTTAGAATTCTTTTCTGAGTGCAAGACCTTGATTTATTACTTTTATAAAGCGACTATGACTCTTGTGCAGCCACAATTGCCGATCGAAATGGACTCTAGAATCAGCAGCGATTCCATTAGTGCTGCGACAGCTTGATTTAAGTCAGGCCGATGCATAATAATATCGCTTTCCGAACGAAAGTGTCACCTGACTGGCTGGCTGGCTGGCAAACTTACCTGTCCAAATGCGTTGCTCGCCTGACAGATATAAATGCCCGTGTCCTGGCGATATGTGTGCGAAATGCCCAATTCGGAGACCATGCCGTCGTCGAGCACTTGATCTCGGATGGTGTAGCTGTGTGCGGCGTGTGATTTATATGCAAGTAAATGCATTTAACAGATACAGATACAGACGCAGGTACCGAGATGGAGATGCGGATGTGCGGATGCGGATGCAGATGCAGATGCAGATGCAGATACAGATACAGATACGGTTGCGAGGATGTGGATACGTGTTTGCGCAACGTGAGCGATGCAATGCAATTTTATAACAATGTTTTCCACGTTCCCGTTCGTTGTTATTGTTGTTTGTAGTTTTGTTGACAAAGACGAAGACATACGAGACCGAAATGCACACACACACGGGACACACACACGCGGGGCACGTGGCATTCGGTTGGGTTCGGTGTGTGTGCGTGTGCAAATGGCATAAATAAATAAAACGCATGTGCATATTCAGTTGTTTGCCAAGCCAAAGGCAAAGGTGGGTGCGGCGGGGGGCGGAAGAAAAGAGAAAGCCGGAAATACATATACATTAAAACACTTACGATACACAAATACACGAGTGTGTTTGAGCACAACATTAACAACAGCAAGGAGGGAGGGAGACGGGGCGGAGGAGGACACTGAAGTGGGCACTAAAATTGAGAACAGCAACTAAAATGTCCTGGCCAAAAGTGGCATTTGCCAAAAAGTTTTCCTTTGCCTTATTCGGGGGACTCTACTGGTCTTGGCCAGAACGTCCTTCGACGATAAGAGGAGCACTTGGAAAATAATTAGGAATCGAAATTGGGATTATGTGAGTGGCCTAGTTTCATGTGCTTAGTTTTTCAAGGATTTAAATATTTTGAAATTGATTTAAGAGTATTCTTCAAAGAAAACTTGTATCTAAAATAAAATCAGGCTCGATAAAGTCTTAAAATTATAGTTAACTTTGAAATCCTCCTCTTCCCAACCCATTATCTTTTCTTCTAATACCAAATCCACATTAAACTCCTATCAAAACTCATATTAAAAAACCATCAAAAATCACTCAATTGTTCTCTGTGCACAGCAAATACGCAAAGGCAAATGGAGAACCCTTGATTAGAGTCTGGGAATATGAGAATTCTCATTGCGAAAATATGAGGCCAGGCACAGAGCGAGTGCGAGTCTCATAGGAAACTGATTGCCTGGTGCAAATTGAGTTAGGCCTGGGCCAAGTACGGGTATCCATCCTTCCCAGCAGCCAGAGCACCGAAGCACCGAATCGCAGAGAAACCGAAATCCTAGACCCTAGACCGGCAGAACGAACTCCTTTAATTAAAAGCAATTTGTTGTTTGCAATCGACTTGGAATTGATTTCGCTCAGACGCTCAGACATCGGAGCAGGGGCACGGGGGCCCATGGAGAGCCCTAAAAATGTGGATAATGGGTAGCCAGGGGAGGGGCAGGAGTGGAAATGGGAATGGAAATGGCAATCTCTTACCGGGAATCCAGTGATTCGTCGAGATACTGTTGCGTTGCCTGGATTTTCCATTTAAAGTCGATGGGATTGTCGCCCTGCACGTTGCACTGCACATGGACCTGCTTGCCCTTGGCCACCGATATCTGTTTCGTTTTCGTCTGAAAGTGGGCGGGCACTGCAGAGAGTTATGAGAGAAAATGGGGCGTGGCACATAGGTATTAATTTTGGAAATTGCAAAGCTTAAAAGGGGGCTTAAATGCTAGGTAAGTATGTAGGCTAAAAGCAAATATAATTATGGATTCTTACCATTAACTTTCAGAAAGATAACCTTGCTAACACCAGATCCTATGGTGTTCTTGGCCTCGCACAGGAAGTGACCCTGCGACTCCTTGCTGATCTTCTTGAAGAAAATGGTGCCATTGGGGAAAAGCTGCACTGTGGGCTCATACAGAAAGTCCTTGTACTCCCCAGGCGTAGGTCCAATGGCCTTCTTCCAGGTCATCGTGGGTTTAGGATAGCCCGATGATTGGCAGTGCAGCAGGACATCCGATCCGGCCTGGGCACTGGAGTCCTTTGGCTCCAGGACCCACTTTGGAGGAACGTTTACGGTAAGCGGCACGGTGAATCTCTCAGTGCCCGCCACATTGCTGGCAATGCAGGTGTAGTTCCCGGAATGATCGGAGGATATGTGTTCGATGACCAAACTGGCAGAGTACTCGTCCAGGCGACGGAACACCTCGTTGCTGTAAGGAAAATCGGGAAATTTCATTAAAATCAATTTAAAAATCAGGAAAACACCTAAATAAGTTATTTTTAAAACCTTTTTAATATTTTTCCAATTAAATATAATTAAAAGTACTCACCCCGTTCCTATCAGCGGCTTTCCGTTGCGCTCCCAGCGGAAGCTCACGGGCAGGTCTCCCTCCAGGATCTGGCAGGATATGGCCGCTCGCATCCCCTCGCGGAGCATGTTCGTCATGGCCTGGATGGGCATGATTTTCGGTGGCACTGCGAAAAACGGAAGCCATAAAGCATCAGACACAAGCCGCAAACAAATCGTCGAGTGTCGCAAAAAGGGCTGTGACGGCTTGCCTGACTTGGGCACAAAGCCTCACTCTGAGCAAGGACGGGGCTTGGGAAGGGGATGTGGAATCCTAGTGCTGACTAGTGGCAATTGTGGGCGTGGCACTCGCATCAATGCAGCTGCGGCTTAGCAACAGCTGCCGAGTGAATTATTATAAAGAGTGAGCTGCCTGCCGGAGGAGCACCCGGAGCAGGAGCAGAAGGCGAATGACGAGGCGCAGTTGCGGCAGACAGAACACAAAAGTCAATGACTTCATTGTGGGTCTACCAGGCACCACCCTGGAGCCAACCCACTAGCCACCGCCGACCGCCCCCTGCATGTGCATTAACTGGGAAAATAGTTGCTGCTGCGGCTGCATAGTTTCACTCGCCACTCTAATTGGAATAGTTTCATTGTAGCTCCAGCTTCTACTTCTAATTTTAAATATTGGGAAAATCATCTGGCAGAGGCTACACAAAGAAAAAAATCGTTGAAAACATGGGTACTAAATAAAATATAGGAAATAATGAGTTTATGTTGGAGTTTAAGATTTTCATGACATTAAAAATAATAATAATATTTAAAAACTTTTAAATTTAAATTATAAGCTTTTGTATTTTAAGACTAGTTTTTATTTAAATACAATTCGTTCCTAATTCCCAAGTGATTTTTCGTAAAAGTAGTTGCACGTATTCACGTATTTTTTCATGTCCTCTTAAATCATAATTTGTACTAAATAATGAAAATATATTTATCTTAGAAAAAATCTTAACAAATAATACAAATTATTCGTTTTTTAAGATATGTTTTTATTGAAATACATTTAGCTTCTAATTGCCAAGTGATTTTTTGTAAAATAAGTATTTATTTATTGTTTTTTAAAATTATGTTTTATACTAAATAATGATATTTAATGATATCATTCTTTAAAAAATTGAAATTAATATAAATTAAGTTAACTAAATTAAAAATATAATTTACATATTAGATATTTTAAGATAAGATCGTTCCTTTTAAAGTAAAACTTGCTGGCAATTCCGAATAGCTTTTTCTTAGGAGTAAATGCACGTTAAGACGTTAATTATTTGTATACCCTTAAATCCTATTTTTTTACTTCATTATAGGGATATTTATTATTTCTTTTTAATTTTTAAAACATATTTCTCCAAGTAAAACTCACCCAGGACCTGAATCTCCACGTTGCGTCGCGAGGTCTGCTTCTGTTTGTTCTGGGCCATGCACGTGTACGTGCCCGCGTCCTCCAGGCGCTGCAATTGCTCGATAATTAAGGTGCCATTGTTGTAGGCACGCTGCCGGCGATTTATGGGTAGCGTTTGCCCATCTTTTTACCCCAGAAAAAGGAGCCAGGATCCAGAAACCGGAGAGGAGAGATGGGAGCACGTTGAAAGCGGAGAAATTGGTGGGAGAAAGCGAAACGACGTTGGCAATTAATTTGGATGCTCGCATAAAACAAAGTTATGCGATTTATGACTGGCCATATAGCATTTGGTGTCTGTGTGTGTGTTATTTTTAGTTTTTTTTTTCTGGCTAGCTTAATTTATTTGCATACACAAGCGGAGAAGAGCGGGTACGGACTTCTATAGAAGCTTCTCAATTAGAAAATAAAGGTGATAGGTGAATTTATGGAGGCAGTTAAGGGGATATTTTGAATGCCATTTCAAAGTTTTCATATATCATACATCAAAATTTTAAAGTAGAACATAGATCTTATGCATTTAAAGCAGTTTACAACTTTAAGCTTAAATTTTTAAATTAGAATAAGATTTAATTTGGATAGATTTCATGGTGTCTAAGAAACCTTAAAAATTGTTTCAATATTAATGACTTTTTCGGATTCTTTGATGTTTCAGTTTTTCTAATTTTCCCTTTAAAAGAAAAAGTTTTTTTCAAAATGGATTACCTTGGAAGTACTTGTTTATTTATTAGACCCTGCACAATTATTTATTCATCTTTAAATCACTTAGAAGAACTTGAAGTGTTAAATTCATAATTAATTAACCCAGCCAAAACACTTGAAATTTACAAGTGTATGTATTCCTCCGAGCCTTGACTCCTTTTATTTATGTTTTTTTTATAATATATTCATTTTTTTATTTTGGCAATATTCGCCAGGATAAACATGAATGCATGTTGACACACACACACACACTCGCTGGCTCGGCAAACGGGGCAAAGATAATAATTAACAAAGACAGAAAAAAACCGCATTCATGTGAATTTAAATTTATTTCGCTTGAAACCGAAACTGAAACCGAAAGAAAACAGTGCCGAAAAAAATGGTGCTTTCATTTTGTAGTTTTAATAATTTTCACTGATATGAGCAATAACAAACATAGCATTTTTAATAACAAACAGCACACACTGGCCAAGAGGCAAATACATTTATATATATGGGCATAAAGCAAAATATATATATATAAAAAATTGAGTCCTGAATCGTATTTGTTTATGTATAGTCTATATATGCTTACCGCGCTCCCAGTGGATTTTATCGATGGGGTAACCAGCCACGGGACATTTGACAATCAAATCGGAGCCAGAGATCCCGGTTATTTTTGGCATTTCGCGTATGTAAGGCAGCCCATAGATGTTCACTTTGGCGCTGTGCGAGACTCTGCAAATAAAACATTGGCAGGCGTTTAGTTTTTATTAGTTGGTCAGGGATGGTGATGGGTTCGTGAATATTTTTTACAGATTTTATGGCGAGGAAAAAAACACACAAAAATATATATATATTTGTAAGATATTTTAATGTTAAATATACTAATGAAGCTATTAAAATCGGTCTGTAGCGTTTTCTGAAGGCTGTTAAAACTCTAAATTAATTAGTTATATTCATTATAGTGTCATCATTAGAAGACTCTAAGTCTGCAAATAAAATATATAATTTTTGTACTATCATATTTATAAAATATTCTATTTAGAATTTAGTAATTTAATAATATGTGTATTAAATTGACAATTCCTTAAAAAAATGTATAATCAACTTTAAAGATTAAAAAACAATCAAATAACCTCCAAAAGTTACACTAAAAACATGTACGCTTCAAGTACCACTTTTATGAATTTTAAAATTTTATAAATTCTTAGTAAGAATGCATAAAAAATAGGTAAAAACCAAAATTTTAAAGCTTTCAAGTTTCTAGTAAGAGTTTCTTAAGGAAAATTGTTCCCTTAGAAGAAAATTAACCATCTCTCATGAGTCTAGCAGAATATCTGTGAAAAATAATAAAAATACTAAATTGTTAATGGAATTTCAAACCTTTTCTTAGGCTTAATGAGAATTCATTGAAAAAGTGTGGTAAATACCATTATTTAAAATTGTTTAAGATTCTAGTAAGAATTTATTTAAAAATAATGTTCCAATAATAAAAAAATCATCAAATTTCATGAGTCTCTAAAAATAATTTCTGAAGGGGTTACTTGGAAATTAAGAAAAAGACTAAAAATCCCAGTAAAACTCATACAAGAAAATTTAGTAAATATATTTTTCTTGTCAATATATTTTCGTTTATAATTGTTCATCTACATTTGTATTTTCTACCATCTCTAGACGGCAGTTGCCTTGGCTGCCTCAGCAAATTGTTTGGATTTTATGCCGCTCCCCTGCCTGCTAACAATGCCGGGCCATTGTGTCGGATTTTTATTTTTTTGTCCTGTCCCCCTTAGGCCTTTTTTATATTTTTTTTTTTTCTGTATGCTACAACTAAATTTATGATTTAGCATGGAAATGCTTTTTATGCTTCGGCTCTTCAGGCCTGTGCAGCGCATATATGGCATATCTAGCCCATATCGGCGAGTGTGTTTTATTTATGGAACTGCGGCTACTCACTTGCCAATTGCATTCTGCGCCGTGCAGGTGTACTCCCCGCCGTCCTCCTCCTTGACGTTTGATATATTCACGTGGCTGATGACATCGTCGTGGATGGTAACATATTGACCCACTAAAAAGCGCGAGCTGTCTGGGATCTGAAAGAGAGGAGGGGGTTTCGTCATCACATCACAGTGGGCCAATTAGCAAAGCACTCGTTGCAGGCTTTGCAGGATCACAGGTACAGGCTGGGCAGGGAAATCACAGAGCCGAGCCAGGAGTCGAGGAGAAATGAAAAATTCATGTAAATCGAATTGATTGCAATTGCATAAAATTTGGACTGGAAAGAGACTCCTCTCTCTCTGTCTGTAGGAAAAATGAAAATTTATGCAAATAAACGAAACAAATCCTTGAAAATATAGCTGGAGCAAGATGAAGGAAGTAGAAAAAGGCAACACAAAATTCTTGAAACGAAAAAATTCGAGAGGAGCCAAAGCAAAAGCTGGGAATCTAAAGTATGCACTAGAGTTGCCTTCTCCTCTCACAAGGGTTGCGGGTTCAGAGATTGAGTTTGGTCTGGTTTTCCTTTTCTTTTTTTGAGAAAACCTTTGACTGCGGGGGCAAAGGGGAAATTTGGCTTGCTAAAATATTTGTGAATATTCCCGGGCATGGAGATGAATGGAAGCCAGGGACTGTGACAAAATATCTGCTCGATGTATGGCTCAGGCGACTGTGAACTATCAGAAACGGAAACGGCGGAAGCGCTGCCCTGTATTTCCGTCTCATTCTCAAGTTTGGTGGCTAAACTCACCGGAAATCCGTCCAGGGACCATGTAAATTGAGGCAGTGGATTTCCGGTGGCGACGCACTTCAACGACACCGTCGGTCCCGGCTGCAGCGTCTGCTCGGAGAACCAATAAAGCAGTTCCGGCGAGGCATCTGCAACGAGCATTAAATGTCGAAGTCAGTTCGAAAACTTTACGCAAATTACGGCGAGGGGAGTGTGTGGAGGGGGTGTTGTGTGTTTCATTAGTTTCGGATCTGCATATATGGTATGTCCTGGAACCATGAGTGTGTGTGTGAACTCCTTTATCTGCTCCCTTTCCTGGCTTTTTCTGTGGAGAGTAGATTGCATCGATGACTTGCCTTTTAATTATGCACATGAATGAGTCACTTCGCAGCGGGTGGGAAAATCTATTTGTGAAGAAGTTTCCCAGGCTTACACAGAAATATATTTCAGTTCGATTTTTCAAAATAATGAATAGATGATTTCAAACTGCAATTTTGCACAATACGGAATGATTTTAAAGAAGAGTTTTATCGGTCGATTGAATCATCATTTGCACTTTTCTTTGCCACATGCATTTCCTCTGCTTTCATTTAGTATTTTCCTTATGGCGTTGCTTGTGTTTAGCCAAGGCAAACGGAAAATGCATTTGACAAGGCAGACAGCAGTGGCAGCAGAAGCAGCAGCAGCAAATGTTATCCTGCTGTTGGAAATTGTATCAATTTCCTCTGGCGCAATGGCAGGATTCGGGATTTTTCAGCTTCTGGTTTTTACCCAGTTATAAGCTGCCATATTTATTTGCTTTCGCTCTCATGTCACATTTGAACATACATACATAGAAAAAAAATTAGGGAATTATACAAGTTAACTTATTATTTAGGTAACAGGATTTTATAAAATTAAATGTAGTTTTTGGTTAGTTTAATCCGAACATTTAATTTTTAATGTTCACTTTTTGATAATTGTCTTGTTTAAATAAAATTGAATTAAAGAACTGCTCTATTTAATGTTTACAATTAAAATATTTAAAGTTAAGAAATTATTTTAGCTTATAAAAACATATTTTCGTTTCTGAGAAACTATGAAGTTCATTCTCTGCTAAGCTATTTCTAATAGTGATAAGAGTGTATGCTACTTTTTTATTCCCTTTTTAAGACTTTCAAATTGCTCATATTTTCTTCTAAATTCCCTTATTTTTCTCAGTGCACATATGCCATAGAAATTCGGTTGCAGCGTTGACACAATTGCTGCCATATCCGGCCGCTTAATGGCGCTTGGCTTGTCCTCGGGGTCTAGTGGTTTTTTTTCGGTGCGGGTCGGGAGGGTTGAGCTTTTAACACCAAAAGGCTAAAAGATGGTGGGGTGAGGGGAGGTAGGACTCACTCCTCTTCCTTTTCTGATTTTTCCGCCCTGCCACCGTACCTCCTCGATTGTGCGAAGCATGCCAATAATATATCGAAATCAATTTCCGCTTGCGCCTAAAAGCAAGTCACAAAATGTTGCCAAAGCGACAATGCGCGAATGGTGTCTGGATGCTGTGTTTATGCGGGGCAGGATAATGGGATGGCACATCTGTAACCGTGTTTTAGGAGGCAATAAAATCGATTGTCATATAGAACACGATATGCTCAATATTCAGGGCTGTGAATGAGGCTATTGATGGGTTTTTGATGGATGAATGCTATCATTTTAAAGGTTACGGTTATAACTTTTAGAGACTCTTGCTGAATGAATTTTATTGGTAAGATTGTATGCTAGGAATAAAATTTTATATAATTTAGTGCTTTATATAAGATGTTTATTTAATTCAAAAATATATCTTAAAGGGTTTAATTTGATATTTATAACAAGAAACATAAACTGTAAGAGGAAGTTTCAGAAATCACTTTATATCGAAAGCCGTTCAAAAGGTTTCTTAAAGAATGCAATAACATAATGTAAATATATCCGGAATATCCTAATCTAGAATGTAATATTTTACAGAATATTTTTGGACTCCTTTTTAATTGATTTTAAAATATTAGTGCTTTCTTTAGAACCCTTTGTGTAATTCATCTTATTTTCTCTTTACTTAGCATTCACTTCTCCAAAGGTATTCCTTTTAATATCGTATAAATTTCCCACTAAATCCCGATCCTTTACCAATAAATCCCATATTTATTTTCCACATCTTCCCACTTGATATAAAGCTCCCAGTCGTTCACATATCTGCCACACACTAATAGCGATGATCCCCGATTAGAATTAATCGCATTGGGGCGGCCACGCATAAACCCCACCAAAAGCCGGCTCATTCATCGTGCGTGTGTAGCGATGTGTGTGTACTTTGCCCTAAGGCAGCTAAGCGATACAATGTGCTATCCCCTCCTCCCCAATAACATCCCTTAACATACCAAACCCCCCTCGTTTAGTGTCTGCGGCTAGATTTTTAGTGCTGGTAATAAAATTAAGTCGTCGTCGCTGCGTTTTATGGGTAGCAGCAGCAGCATCTCTCTCTCCCCATTGTTGTTGCTGTGATTTGTTGTTGAAAAATGTTAGCAATTTGCTAAATTAGAAAATAATGAAATGCAATTATGACAAACATTTATTTGTGCGGTCTGCGGTCGTCGTCATTCGCTACGGCTTCGAGGAGGAAATTGATTGAGATGTTGTGCGGGGAGGGTTGTGGTGTAGTGTGTGGGTGTGGTATGTGGGTGTATATGGATGTGTGTGTGCGCTCATAAGTGGTTATTAATGGCCATAACGATGGATGGCCAATTTATGGTTCCAATTGGACCAGAGGATAGCATTACTTACCGCCCAACTGCAGCTCGGCCGTGGACTGAATCTGCTCCCATTCGTTGGAGACGAAGCATTGGTACATGCCCGGGTCCTCCTTCTGCACCTTCTTGATGATCAAGCGTGGGGGATCAGTAAGGATCTGATTGGTAATATAAGATAAAAAGGTTATTTTTGGAAAATATTAAATATTTGTATTTTTTAAGGCATAAGTAAAGCTCAAAAGGAGTTGAAAATGAGGATTTCTTGGCATTGTATACTAATTATTAAGTTTTTGCAGGATTTAAGCACTAATATCATTTTAATATAATCTTTAGTTTATAAAACAAATCTAAATGAGTTAATATTTTAATTTAGTTAAATTTTTCACTACATAAAATATTTATTTTAAATATTTTTAAGCTCTTTTAAACACATCAATGCATTTATTTCTTTCATAAGCAATTTCATTATAATTGACATTGGAATTGATGGAATCTCACCTCGACGCGATTGTCCCGCAGGATGGGCTTGCCGTCGTGCAGCCAGTTGACATCATGGACCGGATGGCCCGAGACAATGCATTGGAATTGCGCATCCCTATCGACATCGACCGTCTGCACCTGTGGCTGCAGGTGTGCCGTCAGAGGAGCTAAGTTTTTTATGGAGGCGGTTCAGCGTTTTGAGTATCCTTTATGGTTTTTTTTCCTTTTCCTAGCACACACACACACTCACCTGTCACCGTTAGCGACACTTGGATGGTCTCCTCGCCCGCCGTATTGTTCACCCAGCACAAATATTTTCCACTATCCTCGAGACGTGCCTGCAATGGACGAAATCAATTGGCAATCAGCACGGCTTCCCTTAACGCTTTTCCCTGCTTTCTCCCTGGGGTTACCCCCTCTTTTGAGCACAGAAAAAAATTGTATGATACAAAATGTGTCCTTAAAATTAAAAAATTGTTAAGTAATTGTATTTAACACAGGTTTTGTCTGACAATAAATTTCGAAAGAAATTAAAAGTGTTTTTTATGATGGTATCGATATCGCTACTTTTCAAATTAATTTATTTTAGTGTTAAAACTATGAAATTTGTCTACGTAATTTTTTAGTACATTTTAAAGTATAATTTGAGTAAATTTTAAACCTTTATTGTTGTATTCGAATAATTCCAATCATATAGAAATTACTTTAAGCAATATAACTAAATATTACAAATGTCTTAAGGCTCCAATATCCCTATTTTATTTTTTTAAAGTTCATATAAATGTTGAAAATGTTTTAAAAAAAAATTTTTTTTTAGTAAAATTTTCTCGCTATTTGTGCTACGCACCTTGGTGATTTTGAGGAGTCCCGCGGATACGATGGTGATGCGTTCGCTCAGCTGCAACGGCAGCAGCTGCTCGTTCTCCTCCTTGAACCACCTGCAAAAAAAAGGATGTCAGCCTGATGAAATGCTGGCCAAACAAAGGGCAAAGGCAAAGGCAAACAGCAAAGGGAGGGTGGCAGTGACACAAAAGCGGGTGGGAAAAAAAGGAAAGGGAAATCGCAGATCGGGAAATTCATTTCCGCTTTATTTGCCCAAGATTTTGACAGTTGAACGGAGCGCAACACGAGCTTTAAACAAATTGAAATGACGATTGAATTATCAATAATTTCGCCTCGCTCGCTTTCCTCTTTCCGCGAATCCTTTGATTGTTGGCTTGTTGTGCAGGTCGAGTCCACATGCCCGATGAAATATATTTCCATAGTTCGGAAAAATGATTGCACTTAAGTGGGCATAACGAGGGAAGGTGGGCGGTGTGCTGGCCCCACTGGAGTGGGATTTATTCATGTATATATATGCATATGCATTGCCTTATTTAAGGGGTATTTATGCTCTGATTGCAGTTCGAGTATGTCGATTACTTTATAGATTTGGTTGCCACATGTTTTCTTAAGTATAATTTACGAAACTCTCTTAAGAATGATAATTACCTAGAAATTTAATACCATTATTTTTTTTAATAAATTAAAATCTTTGAAAGCCGTCTTAGGTGTATGGAATGTTGTGTTATATTTCAAAACTGTTTATCAACATTTCGATTTTTTTCTTGATTCAAAATCTACAGAAAAGCTGTCTAAAAGTATGCTATAATACTTATATAATATAATCTTATATCATAATTCCATGCCCCCATTTTTTGTGGCAAACTTTTGGCAACTTTTTTAAGAGATATCAAATCAAAAATGTTTCTTTTTTCCTTTTGTGACCTTTTTAATTGAATAAAACCTATTTACCTTAATTAAAACCCCTTTTCAGGTAAGTTTTTTCTACATCCATGCTTTTTATGAAGAGTATTCCCATCCATAGGCTTTACCCCTTTTCCATTTATATTTTGTATGAATTTTTTACCAAAAGAAAATCGCATTCAGCTGCGAGGCTGCGGAGGCTGAAAATATCCCAATTGCGTAAATCAACAGATTTTTTATTCCCCCCTTTTTTTTATCTGGTGCGCGTGTCATAATCTGTTTGATGGCTGGCCACGCCCACTGGCAGCAGCCCCCGCCGAAGGCCCCTGCATGCAATTGAATTTTTTCTTGCCATGAAAGTTATTGATTTTAATTTGGCTTTAATTGCACTTGAGTGCATTTCTCGTCTTATGGCGATGACGACTACGACGACGATGACGATGGTGCTGGCAAAGGCATGCCCATTGCCAATGGCATGGCATTTCTTAATTAAAATCACGGAAAATGCCAAGCATGCACATACTCGGTGCAGGAGGAGTTTCCAGGACTCAGCTATTTGCATATGAAATGCCGTTGAATTGGAAATATGGTCAGTGATTATCAACAACTGAATCAATATGGCAAGCGAATCGAATCGAAGCAGGACGACGACGACGAGGACACAACAAAGGGCTTTCCAGCGAAACAAAGGCTTCGCTCGACCGAAACTATGCAGCGCAAAAAAAATGGGTTTTAAATGTGAGCAAAAAAAACAAAGGAACAAGAACCGAGAAAAACAAAAAAAAATGAGCCCCAGAAAAGCCAGTGAGCAACATGGCCAACTATTTCCACATTTATGAGCCAGGACCTCCAGGTCCTGGGAAAACAATGCAGCAACAGCGGCAAACAAAACTCATCGCCTCCCCTGCAATCCTTTAGAGGTTTTTTCGGAGGCGTTGGCGTCGGCGTCGTCGTCGTCCTTTTCGGTTTCCTTTCTTCCTTAGCGGCACAGCGGGAGACATCAAATGAAAGGCACTCTCGCGATGTGGCACATCCTGGGCGCATTTTTTATGCATGCAGCAGCAGCAGCAGCAGCAGCTCCAAGGACTCGAGCGAAAACGAAAAGCGGAGGACAGCCATGAACCGTGAGCACCGCCAGCTACAATGGCATATTACATGGCATCCAGCTCGGACAGGGACAGCTGGGATGTCCTTCTCCGCCTCCTCAGCCTGCTCCATGCATGTTTTAGTACCCGAAAATCGCCATGATGAGCCAAGTGCCAAAGTGGCCAATATACAACGGGGCCCGCTTTGTCCTTTGAGTGGTAAAAACTTGAACGGCATTTCAGAAAGCAATTTGCCATTGTCGGCCATAAACGACGCTTGGCTTTTTTGATTGATTTGTGTCTCTCAGAGCAGGGAAATCCCCTTCCGTCTCCAAGAGTGCCCCAATAAACAAGTTTGATGTACATACGTAGGCGCAGCGCACCCAAACTGCCAGCTGTTAGCCTTACTCAAAAAGGATCCAAGGCATAAATTCTTGGCGAAAGAAAAAAATGTCTACCAGCATGCAGCGTATGCGATAGAGTTCCGGCAAGCCTTTAAGCTGAAAGTCTCACAGGGCTTAGAAGCGGAGGTATCTTGGTTAAGTATCTGGAAAAAGTTAATATCTTTTATAACTAAACTTGTCGCCATTTTTATGGTTGAATGTATCATAAAGGAAAAACGAGAAATTGCAGGAAATAATGTTTAAGTTTTAAGGTAAATGCTTATATTGGGGTATAGAGTATATATTTGATAAAAAAATAAGTGGAAGGCGGTTTTGATGCTTAATTTTGAGCTGAAGTATAAAAATATTCCCTTTAACCTAATGATTTTTAAAAATCAATTATCCCAGCTGGTTTATTGCACTGATCGGCGCTAATGAACTCGAACTTTACCTCCAATTTAAGGATAATAAACTACCTAGTTCTTTTTCAATTTTCTTTACATTAACTTAAGTTTAAGCTTATCCTAGGCTAAGCAGCTAGTCTTCCCCATCTATAAACTCCTGATTTATTATTTAAAATCCCTTCCCAGCTGGCTGATCTCCGCTATTATCCATCACTGACCTCCCTTTCTCCCTTGAGAATCGCATAGAGCGGCGCTGATGGGCTCGAACCTAACCTCGAATTCGACCCACTTCGGGGCGTGCCGCAGGGCATTCCCCTGCCGCCGTGCGCTCCACATTTTGACAATTTGGCTGACATTTTTATTATGATTTTCCTTCTTTTTTTTTGTGCCTGCCCGCTTTGGGCATCACATTTTTTCGCTTTTCGGTTCGTTTCGCTTATTTTGTTGTTGTATTTGCCAAGAGCGTTAAATATTTCACATTGTCATAAAGTGCGCGCCAACTGCGGCTGCGGGAGGCGGTTTGGATGCCGCCGCCGAAAAACCAGCTCGGAGCCGCATGGGTCCCGAGTCCTGTGACACGGCCACGTGTTCCAAGTGGTCCTGCACATGGTTCGCGATGTTTCGGTTGATTTTTTTTTGAGAGTTTTTCGTTTCCCATTTTTTGTGTGTTTTTTTTTTGTGTTTTGCGCGGTTGTTGTGTTTTACTCACCGATATGTCGGCACCGGATGTCCTTGAGCTATGCACGGCAACGTTGTTTGGCCATTAAGGACAACATGCCGCATCGAATGCTTCTCCACGTTGATGCGCGGCTGTACCATGCCCTTGGGCTCCGTTACAATAATGCGGCCGGGATATGTGGAAATTTGTATTTCACCTGGACAGAAAAAAGGGGGAAAACTGATGAGACTCAAGCTGAAAAATATGGCAGAAAAATTGCCCAAGTGATGGCAGCTGACAGTGGGCCCCTGTGGCATTTACTTAGATTTAAAGCGGTTGCCTCCCCACAAATTTATGGCATGTCCTAGGGATGCTGCATGCCTTCACTGGGTCCCCTTGCATGTACCGTATATATATTTTAATTAATTGAAAGTAAATGAAAGCAATCAACTTGATTGCCGGGACCACCTGGCTGCCCTTTCCTCTTTTATGGTTCTCGTTTTTTTTTAAATTTTTTTCTCCTCTCTCTTGATTTTTCCTGTTTTTTTTTTTTGGTTGGCCAAGTTGGCTGGGAAAGCTTCATTACAGATGCAGACAGGACACGCACAGCCTCTAAATCAAGGGGAAAACCTCTACTAGGTCAGCAAATCAGGGAAGGGTGCACTGGACAAAAATTGATGGTTGATTGATTGATTTCAGGGAGTTTTTATTACGGAAATCAAAAGGGAATAGAAAAAAAACGAATATAAATACTTTTAATTAAGATCATTTTTAGTTAATTAAAGTACAGAAATAATTTTTCATAACTTCACTTCGGGCAGTAGCCCGAAAACCTCAAGTAAAAAAAAACAACCTTAATATTTTATTATTAATATTTGTTAGGAATTTAATAGCAAATCTGAGAATTATGGGCTTTTTGTGAATTTTTTCTTTAATTTATTTATATATTTTTATGGTATTTTTTTTTTTACCAAATCAAAGTTTAGAAAATCCAAAACTAAGTCAAAAACCTATCAATTTAAAAACGGAAAGCTTTTCTGTGTCAGATTTTATAAGGTTAATAAATCTGCATACTGAGTTAAAAATATTTTTAAATTCAATTTTTTTTGAATTTTTGACAATTTTAATGACAATTATAAAATTTCGAAACAATTTTGTAAAATTTTTATTCTAACATGTCTAAAATGTATCTCCTTTCAATGCTGATCAAGAATATATATGTATGGTTTATAGGGTCAAAAATGTCTCCTTCACTGGTTCCCATGCTTCTGACTAAAATTATAACACCCGCAAGGGTAAAAAATATTTAATAAATTTAAAGCCCAATTTTTCATGGTGCATTGAATCCTATAACGAACTTTAGAGATATCCAATGTCCGTGTGTGTTATTCCGTCTAACTCAATTCTGCATCTTCATTATGGCGGCCATTGTTCAGTTTTGGGCCTCCATTGTTTGGCCACGGCTCATTGTGTGCCGGCACGTCTGAGCCTGGCCTGCCCAGCGAGTTATTGTGCTAAATAAATGGATTTTTGGTTTAAATTGTAATTACGTGTGCTGGCCAGCCAGCCGGCTCTTCTCTAAAAAGCCAAAAACCGAAATCCTAAAGCCGCCGGCCACCAGGTAAGGGGAAGGAAGGCCTAATGCAGTATGCAGCCAGGAGATGGGCTGCGGCAGATGGGAGCCGGGAGCCGTGCCTGATAAATGAATTACTCATGACCGGGACTCCACGGCACTCCACACCCACTCCAGGCCGCACTCCGGCCGGCTCATGTTACACTTTTAATGAGTGCCACTCGAGCTGGTTTCTGCGGTTGCCATAACGGGGGCCAGATCACCTAAATTGGCATTGTTTCGGCCGCATCCTACACACACACATACGGCGGCATTCTGGCGCCGCCGCATTCACAGGACTCCCAAATTAATATGCAGCTCATAATTTTCGCTTTTGGCCAGAACTCGAGCGCAACTTGCGGTTTTTGCGGCTCGATTCAATTTGATTAATTAAGCAAATAGCAGGCGAGCAGTAAAACCGCAAATGCCTCGGAGGGGTGGAAGGCAACGTGAACGTGAAATGTAGCAGGAAAATGTTCATACAATTCGAGATGAAATAATAGCAATTGAAATGAAAATTTAAATGAACTAATTATTATTTTGGAATTTACTAGAATTTATAGCAAGAAAATGTAATATGGATTTTATCAAAATATATTACGCTTTGTATATTAATTTTATAAGAAAACGAAAGAAATTCCTTATCATTATTATAATATAATGTATTTATTGTAATATATATTATTTCCACCTATATCTGTGAATAAAAACCCAACTCTAAAGCTGCAAACAACCAAGTTGAACTGTAAATAAACCGGGCAAACACAAATGCTCTCTCTTGCATTCACATAAAGAAAAGATTGAAAATGAAAAGAAAAGCGGGTCGAATTGCGGAACGGAAAAGTAGGGTTCAAAAAAAAAAAACCGAAGGGAGTGGAACTTTTATCGTATTGATTGATGATGTGAAATATGCGCACAAAGGCTAATAGAAATTCAGCTTAAGCGCATTTTCACACACAATAAACTTCAAATAAGCGAGCAAACACACAGCCGGGGAATTTATCTCGAAAAGATCTCACGTATTGGCTGTCGACACACAGCCAGACTCAGATATCCTTTACACATATGTATATAATATATGTGAGTATATATACTCCCATTTCGGAGCAAGACTTCCAACTCCCTGGAGCTCAATGCCCTTTGCCCGGCGATTGAATGTCACGCATCATAAATTATGCACGAAACGACAAATTGTCTTTGACCAGAGAACAATACTAGGGCTTGTTTGCCATGGCTTTCGACTCCTCAAGTCGTGTTAAAAAGAACCAGAAAACGCACCATTGTTTATCTGGACAATTAAATATTTTTTGGGGATTTTACAGAAGGCTTTGAAAATGGAAAATAAAGGATTGAATAAGAGTGTGTTCAAAGGGAAGTGATAAGCAATGAAATCTTATGAGATAAAAGTAATCAGAAGGGATATGAGATGTGTACATTTAGATATTTATTTTAGCAACAATTTAGAAATTAAGACAAATGAATATTATGTATAATAAATATAAATAATATATTATTAATATAATTAAAAACTATTAATATCATACAGAGTTTTGTGTTAAGGATTTAATTACCAGAACTTCCCACTATCCTTTAAATGCAAAAACCTTGACTATTCAAATAGAGAATCTGCAGAATTTTCCCTCAAAGGATTCCCTTGGAAAAACACCTCTTTAATTGTCGTGGCATGTTGCACACACGCACAGCCTCCGCCACGCCAAAGCCCCGCTCTTGGCTTATTTATTCAACTTAATTATAGCTCTCCCGCCCTGGACCAACAAACCGGTCTGATCCGGATGCTGGAGTGTCCTCGCCGAAGTGTTCAGAGTGTCCAGAGGCAACTGTCCACAGTCCGGTGTGTCCCGGAGTCGCAGTATCCTACGATTCCGGAGCAATTCATGCATCCCTCAACCGGACGATTAAGCTGAAAATGCGATTATCACGTACCTGTCAGTCTATTTACAGTGCGGCATGTGTAGCTTTTGTACGCATCATTGGGCCCCGCA
Source organism: Drosophila seguyi (assembly GCA_008042675.1). Taxonomy (NCBI): domain Eukaryota; kingdom Metazoa; phylum Arthropoda; class Insecta; order Diptera; family Drosophilidae; genus Drosophila; species Drosophila seguyi. The sequence goes on from VNJU01002087.1 coordinate 51,147, forward strand.
TTATTTATGTACAATTCGCCGTTCGATAGCACCGTGTACTTGCCGCCGATGTCCGTGTTCGGATATAGGTGCATACCGGTGTCCTGCACCCAGGCGGTAACCATCACGAATTCCGACATGTAGCTGGGCACCTGCGATAACAGAAAGGAGCGGGAATTAGGGATGATATCGAGGAGGTAGAGGATATCGAACAAAAATAAATCTAGAGTTGAATCGGTATCATGTTTATCGAAAATATCGTAATTTCAATGCTTATTTAACTTTTAAAACAACTTAAACTTCTGTTACTTCTTGAAGTTGTGTACAAAATAAACTTAAAAATTGGTTTAAGCTAAAATATTTTCCTAAACGATATCTTTATCGATACTTTTCAAGCATCTCTAGGACAGTCAGTAGCAGTGGCATTCAGCGGTGAGATAAACAAATTTGATAAACATTTTCCAGGGGAGAAATGAAAATGAGATTTGTGCGAGTTAAGTGAATTTTGCGGTCCAGCTGCAATTTGCCAGGACTCTGCCTGCTCCTCTATTTTCACTAGGCTAACCACGACGTCAGCGAAGGATGTGAAGGATATGAATGTGGATGCGGATGTGGCTTACGCTTACGCTTACGCTTACCTGACACTTCAGCACCGCCGTGTTGCCCGTCATCACGTATTCGTCGTGCACCTGCACCGTGTACTTCTGGTTGACGACTGTAACGAATTAAAAAGCATATATATATTTTATGCAAATTGCTTTGGCTTTTTAGGACTACAAATATTGCGCATACGCAGCGTGACCAGGCGCACATCTGAGAACGAAGCGAAACAATTATGTTTACGTCGCTATCCCGCCGCACTGTTTGTTTTTATTAGCTAAAGGTCCTCGCATTTGACTCCGCCATTGTTTGCTCCTTTTTTTTCGGAGGCTTTTAATTTTTAATGTGGCGGCGGCAGGAGCACATAAAAAAAGGGATCCTGGCAGCGACAGGCGAAATATGTGGCACATTAAGTTCCGGGCGGCCCTTGGTAACCCGGAAAAGCCACGTTGTCCTAAACATGTCCAACACATTGTGACACTTTACAAAAGTGTGGCCGTTTGTCAGCCAGTAGGACGAAGGACGAAGGCTGCTATGGAAAAGGAGCGGTGGCAGGTCCGTTAAAAAATTGGATTTGGCAATTTGAGTTAAAGATTTTTTCGCTGTCGCCCGGCCAGAGCCGTCGAGCGCTCAGCACGAAATTAAGAATGACAAGGATCCTAACCATGACTGAAGTGAGGCAGAGCCGTCCACAGTGGGTCGAGGGGTGGAGAAAAGTGCATAAATTAAATCTATTAAATATATAAAGTGTAGAATTCCTTTTGAGTGAGATATATAAATAATAAACATAGCAAAATATTTGTTAAGACTCGTAAAAGAATCTTTAAGGTAATAGAATACTTGTTTTTAGTTTTGAACTTGTTTTCCAACTCAATTTAAATTAAAAATTTTATGCAATATGCCACGTTCTCATCTGTAGTAACCACTGTGCCTGTGTGAAATGGCTTTGCATCAGTTAAAAGCACAGCTCAGGTCTAGTTGCCGCTGCCAGTGGCAGTTGGCAAATTAATTAAGACGGACAAAGGCAATTTTCAGCTGGCGTGCGTAAAGTGCGTTCCATTGTTGGACCTCATCGGGTATGTCCCTTCGAGGGCTAATCGTAAATAGATTAGGTTCAAGGCCCGCTGGCCCCAAGAGTCCCACTGAACGTCCCAGCCACCGAAGGAACTTATCTCAACTTCCTTTTTGCGGATTGCTGAATTCAGATCACGCTTGGCTTTTTCTGGTTTCGGCATTTGTTTGCCAACTTTAATATGCTAAAATTGGATAAAAGTTTAATTTGAAAAGTTGTTGTTATTGTTTGTTTGCTGCTCTATGACTGCACTTGTTGTTGTTGTTTATGTTTTTGTTGCTGCTGGTGACTGAAAAACTTTGTGACAACATTTTATTATAATTCCTCTGGCCGACGCTGCCGCCGCCGCGCTATGTAGTTTAGCACAATTTTGTTTTTGTATCTTTATTATTTGTATTGCCGGTCTCTCCAAATTTTTCTCCTCTACTTTTTTCTTGTTTTCTATTATTTTTTGGTGCAGACTCTCTTCTATTTTTAGCAAGGGAAAAGTTTTTTTCGCCTTTCATGTTGCATTTTGCATGGAAATTTCCAAAGTGAAGGACAGCCTGGGGCCGCCAACAATGTTGTTGTGTGCAAAGCGGTGGGTGGGGACTCGGCTGGGGAAAATAGGGGATTTTCAGACAGGACAGGAACAGGACAGCTGGGCAGGAAAGTATGTATGAAAGCTAAGTTTATAGTCGCAGCACAAAGTAAGTGCAAAAAGCGAGCGAACGGGAGGAGACATTCGCTGCACTCGGATTTTATGCGGAAATTCATTTCCGTTTTGTTTTGTGTGTGGCGAAAGTTTTTCCTGCATTTCCCGAGAGGGTGGCTATGGGGTTGTGGAAATTTATGTTTATGATGTGCGTGCCGGAAAGATGCTTTTGGTATGCCAGTCTTCGCTGATTTGCAGTTATTGTACGGATTTCTCCCAGTCGCCGGAATGTTTACATTTTTTTTTGTGGCTCGCTTGGCATTGTGTCTATTAAATTACCATTTGCAGTGGCTCTGATTGCGCACAAGCGGATTTCTATGGGAATTATTTGGGTGAAAGGGAAGTGGTTTTAGTTCGTTCGTACAGAGCTAGATTTGTGTCATTTGTGGAACATTGTTCCTATCTTGGCCACAAGAGCTCTTGAATATATAAATTATACATCGCTTGAGTCAATGTTAAGACATCTGACTAGTTATTTATTTAAGTTTAGTTTTTGCGCCATTTTTACTTTACCTTTTATGCTTGTTAATCAAGAAGTATCTATATTTGATAGGGAAAAGCTAAGAAATCTCATTTAAAAATGGTATTAAACCTTATTTAAAGCACCTACCTAATATTCCTCGTATAAAGCACCTACCTAATATTCCTCGTATAAAACCATAAAAGCTACTCTCAACTTGAAAGAAAATTGTATTCCTGTATGGTTGCCATGGCAAATGAGCAGTTTCGTATGCAAAACTCCCTCAACTTAGTATCCGGTTGCAGGTTTTCCAGGTTTCCACGGCAGAGAATAGTGAAAGGAGCAAGGAGCGTGTGGAAAAGGGGAACAGGACCTAGTTGGAGCATCCTCAACAATGTGCATTCAACTAATTAGAAACAAATTACGCAGGTTTCATACACAAGCAGCCAGCGGCAGACTCGCCAAACTTTTCTAGCTCAATCACAAACTTTACGCCGAGTCTTGCAAGGATGTGCCACAAGGACTTTTCTATACATGCACAGGATAGCTACCTATCTTTGGTTTGGAGTATGCGAGAGTATGGAGAGTGTGTGTGATGAAATGCAAAAGTGCAGGAAAAGTCAGCGCTGAAAAGTCGTGGCTGCGGCAACTTTGTGGCTCCCAGCATCATTCATCACTGTCAGCAGAAGTTTCGCCCAGCAAGGAGCACCGAATGTCCTGTGGCCTGACAAAACCAAATGCCAGCGCAATTGCGTTTGAGCTTGACTTGAATATATATGGGGGAGAATTTGTCAAGGGTTCTTGCTTTTTTCTCTTTCTTGTTGTTGCAAAGTTGCGCTAATTACGCGCACTTAACCAAAGCCGCGAGCCTCGAGTCCCGAGTCCTGAGTCCTGCAAGTCCTAAGACCCAAAAGTTCCCCACATCAAACTAAGCGCTGCCAATTAAACGGGGACGAGCAGACTCCCGGCCAAAACGCTCACATTAGCAACAGAATTACTGGCCAGCAGAGATCGCTGATTCTCTTCCCAGAGAACTTTTGCAAATTAGGCAAAACGTTTTGCGCCAAATCTACGCGCTGTCAAATTGTTCAAGCGGAAAGCTCTCCTTCTGCAAATTTTCGGGGGGGCTCGGGGAAAAAACAATTTCTGGCGCACATAAAAACGAAGCGGAAAACAAAGAGGATGGGCAGAGAGAGAAGACGAGGAGGAGGAGAAGGAGCTGTAGGCGACCAGGGGAGACCGCAAATAAAATAAGCCAGCGGACATGGCGTATACGTAACGTTGAGTTAGCTGCTGAAAAATGGCCGCCGGACGTTGGAACTTTGCATGGCCGAAAGCATGGAGAAAAAGCTACGCATGGCAGGGATGCACTGAGAAAAATTACAGAATATTTAGTAAAAGGAAACCAAGAACCATAACTATTTAAAGTACACATTTTTATTGGCAAACTTGAAAAAAAAAGTCTTCCTAGAGCGGGAATCAAAATATAAAGAGTTTATATTGCTAAAATTTTTCTCTCAGTGCCCTACATGCATATGCGTGTGTCCCGGACTCTATCTTAGATCTTTGCGGTTGCGACTTTGTGCTATTTGTTTTGCTTTGAACTGACTTCTAGTGGTCTCCCCTTTTTTCCGCTCTGCCTGTTAATTAAACGCAACCCCAAAAACTCAAGTGGACCCTTTGAGGATTAGCCTTTGGTCGTCTCAGGCAAAAAGGCCAAACCCCATTTATATGGCATATCTTTTATGGCCATTGCTAATTGTTGTTTCTCTCTGCCGTTCGCCTTTTGGCCAAGTGGCACTGCCACTGCCCAATGAGCCGCAAAATCTATGCGACATGTGATGGCAATCAAAATGATTGCCCCGCAGACAGGCAATGACCGAGTTTCTGTTTCAGTTTCTATTTGAGTTCATTAATGCAGTTTAGTGAAGAATGAGAAAGTTTTATTTTCATTAGAATTAGTTTAGTTATTTCGGGGAATACAAAATGAATATTCAATACTCTGGCCTCTGGCGTTGAATATTGTTATTTGTTGGGGACAATTTTTATACCCTTGCTGGGTATTGTTATTTAAAGGCAGAAGATTGCAACGTGCAACAATGATTTGTTTAATATATTTTAAACAAGAGAATATTTCAGGTAAGATTAACAAAAATCACGGCGCAAAAAAATAAAACAGAGCAATGGTATATTTCTTAAGGGAAATTAGGTAACAAACTTAAATGTTTCATTATTTTGTTATGCTTTAAAAATAAATTCTGAAGTATAAGGCTGTTGTGAAAATATTTAAAGTGATTATTATTCATGGTAATTATATTACTTGTTTATTTCTGCTATTTTTGTATTATTTTAAATTCAAGCTAAGTTTTTAAAAACTTTTTAGTATTAATATCCAAAATATTCTCCTTAAATAGCTGCCTAAACTCCATGTTCCACTTCAAGGACACCATTTAATGAGGGTATTCCCCTCGCAGTCAATTCTCACACACTGAGGCGCCAAATTAGCGCCGAGCAAACCATTTTCTTTTTTTTCGGTTGGTTTGCGAGGCATTTCAACGGGATGAGGGGAGGCCTAAAGAGGATGTGTTTGGGTGGAACGGGAAAGGAGCGACGAGGCGCCTGGCCGACAGCATTTGCCGGCAGCAATAGTAATTAAAACTTGCGTTGCCCGCTTTTAGGCTTCAGTTTTGGGCGGATCGGGATCGGGATTGGGATTGGGCGAAATGGGCGGCAAATGGGCGACTCCGGGGGCAGCGCGAAAAACTTTCCAATTAGGCCAAAGTTTCCAACAAACCGCAACAACAGCAGCAGCAACAACAACCACTGTACCGTCGAAAGCCAAACTCACTTCGTCAGCACAAATCAACTTGGTGGCCATAAATTCCCAGAGTTGCGTTTAGTTTTGCTTTTTTTTTTGCCTCTCTAGGCGTGTTTTACGTAAATTAATTAAAATTTATTTCAACTTACCGCCGCGCACGTGAACCTCGCGACTGAGCACAGTGCCCACCAAGTTGCGAATTTTGCATCTGTGAGAAAGAAAATTCAAAGGATTAACCATTGATGGAAAATCAGTCTGGGGAAACTGTCTCACCTGTAGACGGTGGCATGCACCTCGTGGCGGTACTTCTCCGCCGTAAAGGGATAGAACATCATGCTGCCATTGGAGAGCTGGAAGACCATGTCCTGCTGCGGCGGTATGGGTGTCCATTCCACCTGGTTGAGTCAAGGGAAAGGAGCATGAGAATGTGACTCGAAAAAGAGAAGGATTTTAAGGGTTATCAGGGGAACGGTTGAAAAATATAATTTTACCAAAAACCAGCCACAATTTCTATAGATTTTTTTATAAAACAAACAAAACTCAATAAATAAATTTCACATTTTTAATCAAGAATAGAAATAAATCGTAGTCTTTTCCAATTTGTTTTCAGTGCAAGCGTTTAGCATTTGTTTGTTGGCCAGTCAATTAACTTGGAAATGAGCAGAGGCAAATGCCGCACAGCTCCATGCATAATTAAACAGCAATATTAAGTGGCGGCGGGGGAAGAAGGAGAAACACGTAAAGGAAAATAAAGCAAAAGAAGTCCTGCAAAGGAAGTTCTCACCTCCGGCGGCGGACTGCCGTGGCCCGAGCATTCTATGAGTCCGCCCGAATTGTTGGAGAACTCGACGCGATGCGGTGGCTCGTGTAGGAATATCGGTCCCTGCAGATCCAGTCCATTCACAATATGGCTAGTCTCGGCTGCAAAGAGAAGGAGCGCAGAGAGAAAAGTCAGAGAAAATTCGGTGAAAATTCGTTGGGAAATTTTTAGGGGGGGTGGAAATTTAAAATTTTAATTAAATGGAGGCAGAGTGGCGCTCTGTCCTGGTTGGCCAAAGTTAATTTCAATTTTTGTTAGACCAGGAAACTTTTCTCCGCCGAAATTAAGTAGCGAGTCCTGGCCAGCGGCGACTCCTGGCTCCGCCTCCGCCTCCTCCTCCTCCCCCTCGGGGGGCAGCTTGGCCTAAATTTTAATGAGGCGTCGTGAGTGCCGCTGGCCCGCAACAAAGGCTGCCGCTCTGCGGAGACAATTGCTTTTCACCTGCCACCGGCTACCCACTGGCTACCCGCCATTGGTGTGGTTGTCGACCACAAAAGCCGCCTCTAATTGCTTCACCAGCCGCTGAGCATTGCATAATTTCGGACGAGCCCTACTTTAAAATTGCCTTTGATGCGGCTTTTATGTCATATTTATTATTCATTCGAAGCCAAGGAGGACAGGACACCAGTTCGAGACTCGGAAGGTGGCACTGGGGCTGATGCTGGTTGGCATTCCTGCTGCTGGCCCCGGACACGTTAAGGCGTTGTCTCCTGTCCAGAAAATAACCAGAAATTCATGTGCAGCGGGTGAAGCTGACTATGACACATGAATAATTTAGGCAAAGGATCTCTCTTTTCCATACACTTGAAATTGAGAAAGTTGTGTGGCCGTAAAATGGTGACTTGAAATTTGTCTTTAAAGACGTTTTTGAAATAACATGGACTTTAAGTTGAAAATCATTTCGCATTAAAAGAAGTCCTGTTATAACATATATTATTTTTAGATTATTTGACCTATGTATTTTAATTTAAAATGTGAATTTATCTCCTTTATGTTTGAACAATATTAAAATAAGGATGTAGGCCTGGATTCCTCATAGGACTTTCTTACACGACTCTTAACCTATAGCGATTTCAAACCTCCTTTTATTGCAAAACCTTTGTTGAATTTAAATATCTATTTAAGTATGTAAAGTACTCTAAAACAACTGTTTTTATTTTACAGACTATCACATTTTTAGCATGAGAAAATTCTCAAAAATAATAAAACATTTTTAAAAGAATTAAAAATGTTTTTCCCGTCGCCAGGTGTAAAAATTGTTCTAAAATTTGTTAGTTTTCTTGCAAAGAGAGAGATATTTCCATCACTTGCTGTCGGACGATGGAATCCTCTTTTTGGCAGTTGTCCTGGCCACAGGACTTGGACTTGGCAACGATCTCTCCCAGCAGCAGCTCTCGCTCTGGCTGCCGCTCCTTGTGGCACTCTCGACAACAGCAGCCGCAAAGTATGCAACACTAAATTTGTAAGCAATTTTCAACCCCAGCAACGCCGCAGTCGAGCAATAATATGAAAAATTGTTTTGTCAAAAAGGCATTAGGCGGCAGATAACGACGACTTGGCTGCTTCTCCTCCTGGCTGCAACAACTTGCAGCATGGGAGGGCCCGGCCCCAAAGTGTAGCAAACTTTGTGCCACTTTTGTTGCGGTTGCTTTTGCCTGGTACCCGGTTTTCCCGCCGGTTTTCCACCTCCTTCCTGCCTGCCTGCCTGGCAACACGCTGTCAACTGCAATGCCCAAAGGAAATGCGCCGCAAAAGGAGCAAAATGGAAGGAAAAATAAAGAGATATATAAAAGCAAAAGCAAAATGTTTGCGGAAAGTAAAAAGTGTTTGCCGCAAGTTTCTGTTCTCTGGCTGCCACCACATGACGACGGGGGAGCGCATTAAATTTGCAGTTTTAGTTTTTAAGTCACTTAAGATAAAGTTTCGAGGAAACTTCTATCTATCCGGCAGACACGGTCTAATGAAAATTTAATTATCCATCCGAAGAGTCTTTTTGGCCCGTCCTTTCAATCCATTCTATCGCCTTAATTGCGATGTGTGTGGGTGAGAGATTTGCCAGGTAGGATTTCAATTAAAACTTTGTCTTAGGCCCGAGACAAGTTGCAGCTAATTAGAAGAGTTCCTCCCCAGCGCCAACTGTCACCGGAGTGTCCCACATTTCAACGGTTGGACAATGGACAAAGGCCGAGATGTCTCCGAGATGGAGCACTCTTCATCTGTCCCAGGCGCTGTCAATCCGCTACAGAGCGAGAGAGAGGTTCCTCCTTCCTGGGCAGCTGTGGCTTATTACTGCAAAAGCTTCCCCTTCTGACTAAAATCAATTAAGCGCCCAGGAATGCTCAAGCTCAAGCCAGCTGGAAAAAAAACTAAATGAAACTAGCGATGCCAGCGGCAGACTGCATCATTATCACGGATCATTAAAAATTGCCGTGGAAGAAGAGCTGACGGACTGAGAAGAACGGAAATGAATGAGTCCGCCGAAGGAGATGATGGCAAATGGTGAAATGGCACGGGGAAAAGCTGCTGGAAAGCAGCAGGAACTGTAGGAGGAGCAAAGAGTCCTGCAGGATGAGGAGTAGCAGCAGCAAATGGAGGAGCGTTGACAAGCAGACAAAATGCAAATGAGGAACAGTGGCAAAAGATTTCAGCTGCGGCTCCTTAAAGCTAAGATACACATGGAAAAACTCTACCAATAACCTGCCAGAAAGTGCCAAAAATATGTAGTATTTTAGAATAATTATAAAAGCGGAAAATAAGAGTGAGAAACTGTGAAATAGGCATCCTCAAACCATTCTTAAAACGTAAATAATATTACCCTTTGGCAAACCTCTTTCCTAGTATCCCAATATCCTTTCAAGTCTTCCATTTTAATTCCATTTTGGATTTTTCCAAGTACAGTCCCTGCTTAATTAAGAAGAAAATCGCAGAGAAACGGAAGACAGAGGAATGGCATCCCATGGAATGGCGAATTTAATCCACATTACGCTTACTTCTCAGCGACAAAGCGAGCGGAAAAATGTTTTTCGAAAAGTGTCTGCAAATAATAATGAAGTTGCCAGTTGCCAGCTTGCTAGCCTTCCAGCTTTTCCAGCTTCAAAGCGCGCACACTAAATCAGAAAAACTTTTCCTGCACGCCATTTAAATGAAAACGCAATTTCGTGAACGCGAAAAAGTACAAAGTAAAATCACAAAATAAAGAAGGAAGGCACTGAACAACCAGGAGCAGTAACATTAAAGCTGATTTGCATATGCCGTGAGAGCAGGGGATATGTCTTGGCTGTCTATATGGCTATATATCTATATCCTGGCCCCTGGCTCCTGTCCTGTTTGCTGCCTGCTTGTTGTAGTGTTGTCGCGATTTCGCGGGGGAAATGGCTTGACAAATACAAATGTACAAGGAGACGTGCTCCCATTTTCACTTTCGCCCAGGGTTTTCCTTCCTTATAACATTTTAAGGCATTTCCTGTCGCTTTGGCAAAGATGTCAGCCCTGACAGGGTATAAGTAATGGAATTTGGTCTCTCAATTTGGAAAATCTTATATAAAATGATGCTTTAGTGTCTAGAGATTGGAGTGTAAGGATTTTGAAATGGTTTTTAAGAGAAATATATTTACAAAAAAAAACAATTTTTAGAAAATACAAATGTGCAAGCAAAAAGTTACATTTTTTTCAATTTATTAAGAGTTTCAAAATCTCCAAAACACCAAAAATATTAAACTAAGAACACCTCAAAGGCCAAGCGTGCAAATTTGATTCAGGCAGCCAAAAAGTAGGCAACGTTTAATATTTAAAGTAGCGACCGGCAACACGGGGCGGATGAGTGATGCCCAGGGAGGAGCAGCTTCATTTCAGGACACTCTGAGAGGAGGAGGGTGGCAGGGTTGGGGGCGACCCTCAAGTGCACGCATTTTTCTGCTTAAAAGCCCCGACTAATGCGATGTCGAAGCGAAATCTCCATCTGTCTGTCTGTCTGGGCAACAAAGCGGAATCCTCAGCGGATCCGGATGCGGATGGAGAAGCGAGTGGAGTGGAGTGTGTGTGTGTGAGTGCTAGAGGTCCTGAGTGTAAAGTGTATTTGCTTAGGTCAGAGCACGTACCACCCCACTTGACTCCACCTGCCAGCCTGCTCTTCCTCAGCCTGTGCCTCTGCCTGACTTTGACTAAACAAGCTGAAAACCAGGAAAATTGCTCAAATTGAAAGCTCGAATGTTTCAAGACCCATCAAGCGAGTGAAGGAAAGGCCAAAGAATTGTATCTGGTTGGGGCAATCTCATTATGCCGAGTTCCTCTTTGGCCAGTTGCTGCAGTTTTCATGGGGAAATAATTAAGCTGCCAGGCGGTGGGCGGCGGTTGGCTGGTCGCTGTTTCGGGGCAATATTTATTCTGCCTTTGTGCCAGCAACACTTCCTTCATCATGGTTCCGTCTTCCACTCTCTCTCGCAGAAAGCCAAAGTTATCAGCAAAAGATCAACAACTGTGACTGTGCGCCGGTGTCAGTGCAATGTCCATATCTACCCGTCATCGTCATCGTCCTTTTCCTGGCGCTTTGTACTCCAGCCAGGACTAAGCTGCGGGCTGATGTTGCTGCTGACTGTGACAGTAAAGGCCTTTCTTTGCACGCTGCTTGTTGCTGCTGCTGCTGCTGTTGCTGATGATGAAGCTGATTATGCTCCGCATGCTTTGGACTTAAGCCCGGGATCCTGCCACTGCTACAGCGCCAGGACCAGCTCCATGGACAATGTTGCCAGGTCCTCACAAAAGCCCTGCTCCTCCGTCTCCACCTCCGCCTGCCTTTGGCTTTGCTTCTTGGGGCTTGTTTTTGTTTCATAAAATAGCAGTCGGCAGTCAGGAGCCAGAAGCTGCATAATCTTGGCCCTCCCGCTGACGAACTGCCGGCAAGAGGACCTCAGGACCCCCGGAACCCCACCCAATGGCCACTCCTTTCATGCGCTTAGCAAACGGGACATTCGGGGTCATTCACATTTCGAGGGCGTGTTGTTGAACTTGGTGTGAAGCGAGGAGCTGGATGGATGTGTTGCAGCAGGAGCATAAACAGGAGCGGACTTTGCGGAAAGCCAGCAATCGGGAAGCAGGTATCTTGGGTAAATCCAAGGGGATTCGGGCCCTGGCTTGCCAAGTGGCAAAGCTTCTCTCCCACTCCCACCCGCAAGGACCTGCTCCGTACCTGAGTATTTGTGGTTACAGGAAGAGAAAAGGGGTCTAGGTTTATTTAATATTTTTTTAGAATTAATAAACTCTGGTATTAATATTATTTAAGATCTTATTAAGCTATGTTTGTAATAAAGTCTACCAATTCCTAATATTTTTTAATTTAATTTATTGTCAAGCACTTTCAAATCCCCTTCATTTTCTCACAGTGCACTGCAGCTGAGGGAATTTCTTTCACCCGGCTAGCTGTGCATTTGTTAAGCCCTGGCTAGTCGCTCCTGTCCGACGCTCCTTTTAGTCCTGTCCCCTTTCAGCGACGCTGTGGCTGCAGACATATTCGGTTGCTAAATGCCATGACACATTAGACAATGAGGATCTCTAATTATGGCTCGAAAACTGCAATTAACATTTGATCCAACCAGGGATAGTGTGTGTGTATGCCACCTTTTGTATGTGTGCCTTGAAGTGTCGAGCCATGCCAGCGGCAGAAAGTTTTATAAATGCTTCTGCTCCGCTCCTGCTCCTTCTCCAGCTCCTGCTCCTGCGGCTGACGTTCGTCCTTTGCTGTCTGGGCATGCAAAGTTTTGCGCGATGTTGACTCCGTTTCTTTGAACGCCACGCAAAACGCAGCGCAACACAAACAGAAACAAAAACAAAAGTGAAACGTGTGCCTTTCAATAATTCAGTTTTATGGCACAAACTCCGCGAAACTCGGCAACTTCGCCCGCCTTTTGTCTACTCGCCAAAGTTGAGTCGGCGGTCGCTCATTAACGTCGATATATGTGCGACTGACTATATGTATGTGCTTGGGGTTGCGTTAATTGAAATGCTTTTCGCTTTTCAATTTCCCCGGGTTTTCTACCGAGTTTCATACCTCCTAGAAAAAGGAGGAGAAACCCCCCTTGTTCCTTGTGCTTATGTTGCAAATTTAATTGCATACTTCCGAAGGCGATGAGGGGTGAGAGGTCGCTGGTAATGTGGCCTTCCATTAGCAAGTGCCATACATTTCGAATTGGATCAATGCTGTCGATTAGGAATTGATGGGAATGCCGCCACTTGTAATACTTTTTTAAGCAATGGGTTGGGATCGAGGAATGTAATTTAATTAGCGGGAATATAAGTAGATTTTTTTCGAGACTTTTTAAAATCTCTAAAAATGTTTAAGGAAATATTGCTTTCTGCTCTAGATAAAATATTTTATTTTTTGTTTTAAGATGACTTGTAAATGTGATTTTTGTGCACAGAAAAAAAGAGTTCTTCAAAATGTATACCAAATAATTAATTGTAACATAGAATTTGGATGTATTTCATTTCATTAGCTACTTTTAGACACATTCAAAAGGGTTTTTAATAACCCTAATGATAATAATGTTTAATTATGAGAAATTTACATAAAGTACAAATTACTTTACTTTTCTTTATTATTTTTTAATTACACTTGTTTCTTAAAAATTCTTGTTGAAACCCCTGCAACCATGATTCTGTTTTTTTATTAAAAGAATTATTTAATCTTTACTCACAAGCTTGTATACTAAAAAACATTTCAAGGATATATTTTCTCCCATAAAGTAAAATTCCATTAGTTAACTAGAGTTTAAAAAATTCCCAACGAATATAAATAGAGGGGAAAAAAACACTACGCTTTCTGGGCAATACTCACCTCGTATGACATACAGGATCAGGATGGCCTTAAAAAGGCTGTGCAAATCCATTTTTTATGAGCACTAATGCTTTCCATTACATTTTTTATGTCTGGATTTTAAATGCCGAATTTCGCTTGATTTGTTTGTTATTACTACCGTCGTTTTTCCTTTTTCTGCTTTTTATGTTTAGCGTTTTTGTTTGCCTTTGCCTCTGTCGCTGCCGCTGCCGCTGCCTTTGCCTTTTCCCCGTTGTCCTGTTTGTTTCAGTTATTTAATTTCTTCCTGGTACACTCGCTGCTGCCGTGATTGAAGCTGCAAAATGTTAATGGTTTCGGGCTCAACTTTGTTGCTGCTGGTGCTTTTGTTTTTGCCCCTGTTCTGTTTGTTTATTTTCCGTATTACGCGCCACGGAAATTAGAAATTCGAATGCGATGCCAGAGATTTATGCGGCCAGGGATTTTAATGCTCGTCGTGCCTTGCCTAAAAAACAAATCAAATATTGCGTATTTTATATGTATGCTATAGAGGTATAAATGTATGTATTTTTTGCGAGTTCCCTGAACTTTGGCATGCTTTGTGCTATCGGGGGAGACCTCCCTTTCCTCCTTTTGCCTCCTTTTCATGCAAATATATATGTATATATTTTAAAGCTGCTGTGGCTCTGGGTCTGCCCTGCCTTTGCTTTTGATTTCACTTGACGACAGTCAGTCAGTCAACTGCGATCCGCATGTCAGCGAGGATATTAATCATGTCAAGTCAGCGCCACAAAGCGCACACCCATCCGGCATCCCAGCTGAACCACTTGGTTGGCGGGGAACCCCAGAAAGGAGAAACAACAGAACCAGTGACACTTGGAAAAAAAATATAAAGAAAAATAGTTGGAGAACAGAAATAGTATGACATATTAACTATGAAACTTAACTAAAGGAAACTAAAAAGAAACAATTATTTAAACAGATTTAAAATCTTTATAGAAGAGACATCACTTCTAGCTAAGGATTATATATTATATATATTAATTAATATTTTATCTATAGAATGATCTTTAAATATTATATATTTATTTCTCTCTAATCCCTATGAAATTGTTAATTACAATAAATATGTTTTGAAGCGGCAAAAGATAGATCTAAAACCTCATTAAAATACAATAGTTCCTAAATTAGTAACATTTTCTATAAATAAATTGAGTTTAAAATATTTTAAGATGAATACTAAAACAAATAAATGAAAATCTTGTTTTTCCTAGTGCAAAATAAAAATTTCCCCCCGAATAGAGCCGTTGCCTGCTGGGCCCTCTATAGTTTTTCCCCCTTTTTCCGGGTTTCGGCTTTTGCGCCCCTTTGAGCGCATTTTTATGCGAGAAGATGAAGGCGAAAAAATTATGCATCAGCGCGAAATTGGAGCGCCATAAGTTGCCACTGAAGTGCTGACATCCTCATCTGAAGTTGAGGCTGCTGCTGTGGCTGCTGCGGTTGCTGTTGCCGTTGCAGCTGAAACTGAAGCCCAGCAGCGCCTGAGTGCTAGAGCATCTGAGTATCCGAGCGAGTATCTGGGTGCGAGTATCTCGTGGATGCAAAATATGACAAAAATATGCTAAAACACGCGTGAGAGTGAGTGTGTGTTTGGGAGTCCTTCCATGTATGTCCTGCCGCCCACACACACCGAAAGCCATTGTATTGCCCCGGATGGCATTACATTAACTTTGCCTGTGGCCAGCCATGACAGGATCTCCCAAAAGCCAGACGACTCCCCAAGGTAAACTTCTGGACATTGTAAAAAGTAAGAAAAACATAAGCAACGAGGGAGAGTATATTGAGGACTAGGGGATACGCTGCAATGGTTCCTTTGCACAAAGCGTTGCATTGCTAAGGTAATGTTTTCTTGTCAAATTCGGATAATATAAAATATAAAAATATCAGTTATCATAATTTATTTTAATTACTTAAATATGTAAAAATATCAATATTAAATCAAACATTTTCTAAACATAAAATAGGTAGGGACCTAAAATTCAGAGATATTAAAGAAAACCACAGATTTTACTTACTCAAATGAATGGGAAAATCTCACATTAAAGGATAATTATTTAGTTCGAAATAATTTGTATTAAAAAAAAAAATATATATAAATCTTAATATTAAAAATGTCCGTATCGATCTTGAACTTATGTTGCTTAAACACTTCACATAGTCTCAGCTCTTCTTTAGGTAAACAAGTTAAAAACACACGTTGGCTATACCTTATCCAGCAACTAATATACCCCTGCATTTTACGAGCTGCTGGGTACAAAAATAAAAGAAAAGAAAAGCGAGCAAAACTGCGGCACGAACCAAACGATATTTGCCGAAACTTGAAACTATGCAAAAGGGACAGGAACCGGCAACTTGATACGAAGGAGATAAAAAAAGAGACGTATAAAACTGTCAATAACGATAAAGCAGAGAGCCGGAAAGGGAATGACAGGGGCATGAGTACGACGACGACGACGACGACAAAAAAAAATGTATAGAAAGTAAAGAGAATCAAGTGCGGCGGAGAATGGGGGGTAGGGGGGGACAACACAGCAGTAACAACAAAATGCCGCTTAAGCAACATGGAAATTATGCCCAGTGCGAATATCATCGGCAAACTGCTGGAACAGACAATGGCAGCAGCCAGAACAGCCGTCGGAGAATGGATGGATCCGGACCAAAAGCAGGAGCAGGACCAGGAACAGGAGCCGGAGCAGTCAGTCCGGCGGGGGAAATGCTGCTGCTGGAAATGTGGCTGAAAATGCTTCGTTTATTTCCTTCGTTACTTGTTGTATTTCGTTTGCTTCCCCTTCGCTTCTTGGTGTGTAAAAAATCATGACTTGGCAATTATGCGGCAAATGTGCGCACTGGGCATACCAACACACAGGCAAACAAAAGGAGAAAGCCACGCACACACACACACGGGGCCAGGCCAGGGAGATGAGAGAGAGAGCGATGAGAAGGATGGGAGGGACATAAATATTACGCATACGCCGCATTGCACTGCCAACGTTTGCTAAATTGCTGGCAATTAGTTTAAAGTGCGGCAGCAAAAAATCAAAATTGCAAGCCTAAGCAGCTTTGCGAGAGCAGCAAGGCAATTGCAATTACGAGTTACTACAAATATTAACTGAAAAGTATATTTAAATGCATTATGCAAAAACGCTGCCAAAAATCTATCTCATCAGCCAAAGAAAAAGAATACAAAATATAAAATACGTTTTATACAAAATACAAATAAAATAATATTCAATTCTCCTTAACAAATACCAACAATTTTTACTTAAGATTGGCTTGGATTATCTCTTAAAAATAAAGCTTAAAGTATTATTATACTTTCAATATAAATCTAATTATGTTAAGTTCTAATCTGCAAAAACATAATTTACTACTTGAAAGTGTCCTGAATTTTGCTTTAAAATTTAAATGTAAAATTTCCTTATATTTTAATAAAAGTAAAAAAATTCAATTCTGCTTGACAAATACCAGCATTTATAACGTTGAATGGCTTACAACAATTCCTTCGAAATTAACAACAAAGAATAAAATGTTCTTAAAGTATCATTATCAAAGAAAATGTTGCAATAAAATATGTCTGCATATATGCCAAAGCATCGTTCAGTCCAAAACTGCTTTGATTCGGTTTATAAATTCCCCCAAAAAATGCCCTTAAAGAATCTCGTTCTATTATACATTTAAATGGAACTCTAATGCCTGAGCAAACTGTGTCTGGGACGCAATCAAGAAGGAGACATGATTGCATCAAAGTGGGAATACTGCTGCTAGCCACCCAGCCAGCCTGCCAGCCTGGCTGCCTTGCTGCCTTTGTAAGCGGCTTCTCCTCCGATTTCATCGCCTTCCCTTTGAACTTGCCACCCCGGCGTTGTCTCTGCCTTGTGCCAACGGCTTAAACACTTGAAGTCAGCTTCGATTTATTTATATTACACTTTACGTTGTCTGCTCAGGCTTTGCCTCGGCTCTGTCTGTGACAATTTGTGCTGGCGAAATGCATTAAGGGCTGGCTCCCTTCCTCTGCTCCAAGGAAGCCTCAATGTGTGCCTAGTGCTCTGGGAAGGGAAAAAGGCCAAGACAAGTGCAATTTATAGACTTCAATGCTTGGCCGGATACGGGAGGAAACCGTCGTCGGGTCCAGTCTGGTCTACGCCGTATGGCAGCCCTCGTCTGCCAAATACGTGATTTATTTTAATAGATAATCATTATGCCATCGATTTCTATCA
Organism: Drosophila seguyi; assembly: GCA_008042675.1. Lineage (NCBI taxonomy): Eukaryota > Metazoa > Arthropoda > Insecta > Diptera > Drosophilidae > Drosophila > Drosophila seguyi. The sequence goes on from VNJU01002087.1 coordinate 68,654, forward strand.
TGTCTGGAAGTCTGTTTCGCTTGTTGCATGCCCCCAGCCCCAATGCTTTCCCCCTTGCGGGAGTACGTGCGTCAATAAATCAAAATCAAATGGCTTTTAGCTTATTGTTTTGCGTGGGTAAATAGAAAACATGTGCGACCTGCTGGAACAGCTTGTAACCAGTGAGGGATGGCCATATTTATGTTAGTACCAGACGAAGGACTTAAGTAGGTTAAAAATGTTATGGGTGTTAAAGCTATGTAAAGGTAGATGTATCGATGGCAAAGTTATATATATAATTAAATTGGAACCTTAAAAATCATGGCATTATTAAATAGAAACAGTAGAAAGTATAAAATATAAGTTTCAACTGTGTAACTTTTTATATTATGCTTTTACTTTTAATTCAAAACAACTAAACTATTATTTTGAATTTTTAAACCTTTTAAAAACCATACCCCTCTTAAAAAATATATCCCCATATTTCGCAGCTAAAATTCATTCCCCGAGATAGGACCTACTGCAATCCCTGCTCTCTATATGTGCTTTAAAAAAGCCAAGCTGAGCACTTTAAGCACTGAGCTGAGAGCAGACCAGAAGCTGCCACAGCCGGTCATAGTTCACGGTTCATTCACATGGCAGATCCGCTCTGCTCCGCTCCGCAGCCGTATTTAAATTGTGCCATTATGCACTCGACGAGGATGGGGGGAGGCGAAAGCACGGAGCCTGGCAAGGGAACCCCCTCTGGATAGCCCGGCCCCCTTTTCGCTAATGACTTTTTACGGCGTCTCTGGCGGCTGCACGAAAAAAATCAATAGAATGCAAAGGGCCTGAGCACAGGCTGCATGGGAATCTCGGCTGGCAAAACAAAAGGGTCGCCAGAGTAGTCAGAGGGAAAAAGCAATGGGAAAAACCAGTGGTCAGGGTAACAAGGGACCAGGGACAGGGGACACTGCACAGTGGACACCGGACAACGGCCTGGAATTGTAATGGCCAGCCGGCTGTCGTCTGTTGCATTGTAACACTGGCCGACCGGCTGGCCGCAAACAAACACGGGCAAACAAACAAACAAATGGAGAAACAGCAGCACAAGAACAGTGCACCAGCAGACACACAAAAAATGGCGGAATGGAAATAGAAGTGAAACCAAAAAAACAACAACAAAAACAACAGCAGAAAAAGAGTAGAAAATCAATAAAGCAAAGGCATGAAGCAACAAACAAACAAGGCAAAGAGAAGCCCGGAGAAAGGAGAACGGAAAACACTGAGCCCGGCGGAATGCATAACAAACTGTGAAATGAAAAGCCAGGCTACAAAATTGTGCAAGAAATTATATGCATATATACTTCATGACCCCCCTCGTACAGGAGAAGCGGCTCTGGCTCTGCCCTCTTGCACTGAAGTGCACATAAAAATCATTTAAAAACAGCAGCCGAGCAGCCGAGCAGCAGGAGGAAGCTGGTGGGAAAGCAGGCGCTTTCCAGCCTCTCCAGCTGGGCCCAAGGTAAGTCCACGTTGCTGTGATTCAGTGCAAAAAAAAAAAATATACAGAATTGAGTTCAGCGACGGTGAGGCCCAGAGGGGGCAACGGTGGGGGATGTACACAAAATGGGTCTAAAGTCATAAACTTTTTCCACATAGCAGCTGATGCCAACACGTTTCGGTTGATGCACAGGGGGAAAAACTAGGAGAAATTACAGCTGGAACATTGCTTATTAGAAGAGTCATTAAAACTAGGGGATATATTTAAATAATACTTTGTTTTCCAAGAGTTTATGATCTTCTTTAATTGAGAAAATCATTAGGAACTAGCAACAAATTCTTGGGTATTTTATAATAAAGTGTGTCATTTAAAATAAATATATTATTATGATTAATGAAATTATTAAAGAAATAAGTATAAATCTCTCTGAAAATAACGAATCCGAATCCTGTGTGATTCCCAAATAAAATTTAATAAATTTTTAAATATGTACTATTTTTCAAGATTCTAAAAGTGCCTATAAGTATCTCCTAGAAGTCCCAACATCTTATCTCTCCCATCCTTTTTTTTCCCAGTGTATCCAGCCTGTTATTGTTGTTGCCATAGTCGCTTAGGTTGCTCAGTGATTTTTCCTTGCCTGTTACTAGGGTACGCCTTACTGGTCCTTTGTTTCCTCCTGGCTAACGAGCCGAATATTGGGTTAAGTAAAATATGTACCAAATGGAAAAACCAACAAGGAAAAGCACTGCACGAGTAGTTGAAGTTATTTCCGAAAACCGAAATAATGAGGCGAAGACCAGGGAAATACAAATTGGGAAAGAAAATGCTAGACTATGCAGATATATTTTAAGAGAAAAATGCCATATAAATATCTACATACATTCAAGAGGAAAACTTCTTATAGTGTTTTTTTTTTTTAAATTATATTTTTATCATAGTCTGCCCCTGCTGGCTGCCAATCAATTCAACATCGACCTTTCCCAGGCCCTCGAGTTCGCGTGTCCCGACGGGAACTTTGGATGAGATTGTGCGCTATTCTTCATGCCGGCAACGCCAACGTTATACATCAATCATGGGTTATAATTTCGAAATGCCAGGCCCGCCGCTTAAAATGTCACACGCCAATCAAAGCCATGTTTGCCGGCATAAATAAACATAAAGCGAGTTAGGCAGACGTCACTTCAGCATGAATTAAATATATAGAATATATGCAAGAACGAAATAAAAATATAATATCATTTCTCAAACATTTTTCCCGTCTCAATTTCCCGATGTGCGCGAGCCTGGGGGAAAGTGATTTCTTAATTTGTTACAAGGGAAAACTTTAACGCACACACACACCCCTTATTTCCTGGCTCTGGGTTAAAGTGGCTGGCAGAGGAAGGAAAGTTTCCCTCCTCGAGGGCCGCCGTTCTCGTACGTGACTTTTATGGAAAATGATGGATCAGTTGCGCTGGGGTTGGGGTTTCACAAAAGTGAAACTTGTTTCAGTTCCTGCTTCTACTAATTAATGTCAGCGCTGGCAACTTCATATTTTTCCAGCTCAATGCGACAGATTGCGCATACGCAGCGCGGCCGCCAGACCTGGTGGCTATTCAAAAATTGCGTATACGCACCGAGGGCAGCTGTTGCAATGCGACGTAGTAACTTAACTGACCAAAAATACATAAGAGAGAGAGACGAGAGATGGGTGAGCAAGAGAGAGAGGAGACCGAGAGCAAGCCGAAAATTTAAATAAACCAAAAGTGGATGGATGCCGGCAACGAACTACTATTACTACAACTACTACAACTACTACGACGCACGTGCATGTGTGCCTGTGTGTGTGCGGTGGTCACTTCCGGTTCTGTGAAACGCATGAAATACGACCGATTTTTACTACACATCAGCAGCAGCAGCAGAAGCTGCAACACATGCGACATGCTGCGTGTGTATGCGGCAATCGATAAATTTTGTGTGTGCAGCAGCTACAGGAACAACAAGCGCACTATAAGCCCGATATATACCGAATATATCTAGGTATGTGAATGCTCGTGGAGCATGAGTATACCGAGTATATAGTGCTCCGAGGATGCCGGCATATGCACAGACAGATTTATAGTTTGTCATGGCGCGCCGCGATGTCCAAAATAGTTGCAGCAGTCTCTCCTGCACTCTCCGTTCGTTCATAAAATCAATAGGGGGCCCCATCCTTTTCTCTCACTGCATTAGCCGGCCGGCATGTACCTCCATATATATATAGCACATATACATATATAGAGCGGAGAACGCACGCAGGATGCCTAATTGCTTGCATGCGAAACGAAATGAGAGCACAAGGAGCGAGCCACAAGGAGGACTCTGCTACGCGCCCGGTACAAAAGAAATATAAATAAATGCCATTTGCCCCCAACACAATACGGGGAAAAATGTCAAACAATTAAGCGGCAATTAGCAGAAAGCTCGAGAGTGCCGGCAGCAGCGAACCAGAAGTTGCCAGGAAGTGGAGGAAGACGGCGGACGTGGAACGGTGGCTGCTACGTGAAAGCATTGCTAAACGTGTCTTCGGCTTGTCAAAAGGGGTTGACTGGAACTGGAAACGAGTCCGGGGGAGCTCATCCAGAGCTGGGCACTCAAGTCAGCCCAAAGGTAGTCAGGAAACGGGATTGCATTATGCCTTATTGATGAGGCCAGGTGAGTGGCGGACAGGGGAACTTCCGAAAAGGCCGAGAAAAGGTGTAAGGGGAATCGGAGTGTGCAGATATTTCACTGAATAGGAATTTCTCATATAAATGTGTACACGAAAGGACAAATTAATTAACATATATAAAGAAAAATTAAGATAATCTGAAATCATAAAGAGGTTTTAAAAATAAAGTATACAAAAGATGAATGAAAGGATAAAAATCATTTTAAGAATAAGTTAAATAATAAATAATATGAATATTAGCGTTTTAAGTCACAAAATATTAAAAAAAAAAAAACGTAGTAATTTTCATCTATTAAAATATTTCTAGAATAACAAATTAGGAGAATTCTCGTGAAGCCGTAAATAACAAAATATTAATTGAACACTAATTTATAGGAAAAAAGTTTCACTTTAAACTGCTTCACGCACACAGGAAAAAAGGTTTTCAAAATTAATCACATTTTAAAAAATATTTTCAAATTAAATAATTAACAAATTCCATAGTTTTAAAAATACTAATAAATTTCACTCCAAAATACAAAACTTTTAAGCACAATCGACACTGTTTTCCCCGCATGATTCGTAAAAAAATAAATAAACCAAAATAAAGCAATTGAATGCTTGATAATACACACTTATCCTCCTGCTCGTCAAGCCATCAGCAGCTAAAACAAATTTGCATGCAATTTTCTCTCACGAGGAAAGGCACTTTTCCACTTTGTACGTGGAACGTCTCAACCCGAAAAAATATAGCTAAAATCAGGCTGTTGCCGCTGTTGTTTCTGTCTGATTTTTAGCACGTTGTTGCAACTTGCAATTCAATTTATTTTCAATTTTCGCGCATGCAATGAGGATGGATGGCTAGGTGTTGGGTATAGGTCGGGATATAGGATTTTTCTTGGGGTGGAGATTGAGTACGGAATTCAGCACCTTTCATTAGACACAACAACAATGTTATCAGGCGCGACTTTTCCGGCGGTTTTTCTTTTTCCCTTTTGTCTTGGCGACCGGCTTGGCTCACGTTGCACTCTCCGACACGCATACAGCGATGGCGGGCCCTGTATATAATAGGGTTATGTTATATATATTCGTGTTATTTACACGGCACGCACGTTTGCCGCCTCTCTGCTGTGGCTGTTGCAACGCGAACTGATGCGAGTTGCACTTGCGACACTGACAACGACAATGACAACAACTGCGACGGCGCACTCTCCGAGTTTTTCCCAAGGAAAAGCGCACTGATAACAGGTCTCTCGCTCTCGCCCACTCGCTCCACTCGGCGTCTCACTTCCACCAACTGTTCTGGCCTGGCCTGGCGCTCACTAACTCGTTTTCCCGTGGAAAAGGAGCAGACAACAACCGCACGCGAGCAACGTCGAACAGCAACTGAATCCGGATTGCGCTGGCCCGCAGGATTTTCGTGCAGATGCAGGCTGCCATAGTCGCCGTATCTCCCTTCCACACGTCCCTGCCACCACCTGGCAGTGGATGCTGGGTGCAGTGCGCAGGATCCGCAGCCGAGTGCGAAACGGACTCCTCGGTGGCAGCATCAACAGGAGCATAGTAAAAGTCGTAGTAAATTGGATTCCATTCGCGCTTCATTCACAGCGCCACTCTCGCAGCTCCCATGATGATGCGGAAATTCGTTGATCGTTTGGATGAACTTATATTTTAAAGAATATATTTTGTTTCGTTGTATATTTTATATATACTTTATATTTACTTTATCCTGATAGTCACAAATAATTTCAAAGAGTTTCATTTACATATAAACATTTTGTTTAAAATATGTTAGTCATAAAATCTTAATTTTCGAATTATAAATTATAAATACATATATTTAATATTTAATAATATTTAATATTTAATATTTAATTACAAAAATCTTTAGTTTCCTTATACGTCTTCATCAAAATAATTTTTATATACTTGTAATATATACTTGTATTTATATATAAATACAAATGTTTAAATATTTTTTGTTGTAACAAAAAACTGCTCCAACGTTATTGGTCCAACACTAGCATTTCTACAATTCATAATCGTAAGCCAACACTGGTTGTAGGAATGTACAAACTTGTTTTTTTTTACAAAAATTGCTCAGAGGAAAGAAAACATTTTAGTGCTTTCTAGGTATGATAACCAAATTATCAACAGTACAAAATTCTTACATTTGAATTTTTAAATTATCGATGTAACCTTTTTTACTCTAATCGATAAGCTCATTTTTTTCAGGTGTCAAGTGTCCATCACCAACAATTTAACGTTAACCAACACTTTTTGTTAAAAAGCTGCGTCAGCAAATTTTTTTTCATTGCAATATTTTTTTTTTGTAAATTTTTTTACTTATCATACCGTGACCATGTCTTCGGTGAACTTTATGGGCTTCATGAAAGACATCGCCGAGGAGCTTATTGCGACCAACAAAACGCACAAGGACTTCATTATTACGGCGGGCTTGATCTCCGATGCAATCCAGCGTCAGCTGGTCGAGAACAACGCCGTCTTCCAGAACCTTTTGCGCAAACTCCATACGACAGGTGAGTAGCAATGACATCAGTGATCCTCCATGCTCCAGTGCTTCATGAACTCCTTCAATGTTCAGCCGCCTACGTGAACGATCTTGCCCTGGACTTGCCGCTGAATTACGACATCTTCCTGCCTATCCGCGTTCCGGTTCCGGTCAAGCTAAGCTTCGACAAGGAGCAACGCACGGTGCAGATGACCAGGCTCCGCACCCGGCACCCGTTCTTCTTCGGAAATGCGTTGAACTTCAAGCTCATGAATATGCTGCTGGCGCTGGAGCTCAGGGAAGTCGTGAAAAGGCTGGGCGGCGTCATTACCTCTGGGGTGATCTATGATCTTAGCTACAAAATGTGCCGTCGTGGCAAGGTGCCCTTCCTCCACCACCTGGTGGCCACCGAGCGTGGCAGTAACGAAAAACGGAGGATCAGTTTCGATTTCGCGCTGGCCGTTGCTTTTGACGGTGCCAATTCGCCTCTGCCAGCCTATTACAATGCCCCAATTGTGGGTCAGTGGCTGGCCTACGGGTTGGCCGGTGGACAGCGCTCACCGACGACTTGGTCTGTGGTCGTGCCAAAATGGAAAACCGCCGAGCCCGCCGTCTGTCTGCGCTCCGTGAGTTCGATGATCATTCTGTACCGCCTCATGAAAGTTCAGAAGTGCAGACTCTTCGCCCAGCCCTACACCTTGAAGTTAAGCTTTGCCTTGGCCACCGAGGAACGCGGGGAGATGTACCAGATTATGAGTATCGCCGAGATGACTATAACAGTAAGGAAGCGGATCCCAACACCTGATAT